>JH430800.1:3247-55467 GCA_000239455.1 Strigamia maritima | reverse complement strand
CCAACTGTGTACGTTGATGCATCGGCTGTGATCCAATTCACACAAAACGAGGTCGAGAATAGTAAGACCAAACACTTAAGAGTTAAGTTTAATTGGCTTCGTGAATGGCATCGTGACCGTTTATTCAAACTTTGTAAAATCTCGGGGGAGTTGAATATAGCCGATGTATTTACCAAATGGTTGACCGGTGAAAGAGTGAGATTTCTATGTAATGATATTTTTGTGCGTTATTTGTTGTAATATATCTTGATTAATACCTTATAACATCTTTCTCCATCGCGGGGGAGATCTGTTGGGCCTTGTGCGAGTGGAAAAATGTTTATAATTTGTATTTGATAGTTTGGTTTATTGGTAATTAGTTTGAGTGTGAAGTTTAATTATTTATTAATTTTATTTTATGATTGATTGTATTTTCAGGTTTTTTTTGTTTTTGTTTGTGTTGATTGATTAGTTCTAGTGTTAAGTTTGGTTAACAGGTGGCAGCACTTGACACACTGGTGAAAAACATGGCTCCAGGTTAGGAGTGATGTTGAGTTGAGTTCTCTTAAGTTTTGTATTTATTTTATGTTTTTAACTTAATTAAACTTTGAGTTCCTTTTGGTTTTATTCATTTAGGTCCTTGGTTTATTATTTAAGTTAGTTTAAAGTTTAGTTTATAGTTTTTGGCTTATAACTAGCAAGTAGCTAGAGCCAGATGAGTGGAGTTCACTCATCTTTAGTTTTCTACTTGTTTGAAGGTTTATCTGTCATCAGCTCGAGAAGTGATTGTTGTCTTTACCTAGACACAATCATTTAGCGACCTTCATCTGTTTAAAACAAGAAGAGCGCTACGCGTGATGCCTTGGCTGCTGATCCGGGATTTGTAGAAATACTGACACGCCACTATGTGAATAGTGGAATTTAAAAAAAAGTTATTGGGTATAAAATATGTAAATAAATGGCTTTTTAGAAATGTCAAGTATACTAAAAAGCATTAAAAAAAGACTTTAATAAGAAATTAATTATATTCCAAGTTTCAGAAATTACATCAAAAAAGTCTAAAAGTTAATTGTAAATGTGAAAAATTTTTGAGAAAAATCACATTCATGAAGTAAAAAACAAAGGGAAAATTCTTTTATTTTTTGAAGAAAATTACATTTGAATGTTCTAAAAATTGTTTTGAAAACCTAAAATACTCGAATAATAATTTTTTTGACCAAAAATATCCACAAATATGGAGATCCAAAAAATGAAAATGACAAAAATTTATATCTATGAGTATCTATCTATCTATCTATCTATCTATATATATGTATATACGTTGTGACGGTCCAAAATCGGAAACCACTTATTATTCGAACACTAGATGGCGCTGACTGTTTGTCCGCGCCAAATTCAAACTTCAGCTATCGATTATTCTCACTTTTGGGTCTAATAAGTAACTAAGAACAGTTTGACAAGTAAATAATTTATAAGAGAGTGTATATTTATTGAATTATGATAAATAATAATATTTCACATTATTATTTATACATTGGATGGAAATCATTTGTAAAAGTGATTATTATTCATGGAAAGTGTTGTAAGGAATTCCTTACAACACTTACTCTTATCTTGTGTATCTAGGTAATTGGTCGCACCTGCGACCTACTTCCTCGTTTGTGTAGATGACCCTTGACCCTGGTCAAGCAGAGTTCACTTGGACTCTGGCAGGAAGTTGTACCGATTGGTCCAACTCCCTGCATGTCATAGTTAAGCTTATAGTGCCCGCCTCTGATGGTCATACCGATGTTCAATTGGACATAGGCTGACCACCAAGTGAGCGACCACTATAAAAGGGCTTGCAGAGCTCTATTTGGTTCCAGATAACCCTTAAAGATATATTGATATTATGTTCAGATTTACCTAGTTGACGTGGTTTCAGAACGCTTTTAAGACTCTCGAACCGGCAGGTGCAACAACCGTAAAGACCGTAGTGAGCCATAGCATTTATGTTATGAAGGCCTATGTACCGCGAATATACAAAAGTGATGATGACATGATGTTGTGACACATCGGAGAGTGGTGATTATTGATCTGGACATGCCAGTTATCGTGACCATTCTACTTTCGGTTGGATAATTATCTGTTAACGTGTTAGTCGCGATGCGGAGCGCCGGACTATAAGGATGAAGGCCAAGTGGGTTACTTGACCCACGCGACACCCCACTCAACTCTTGTTTACGGTATCTATGCTATCGTATTGTCTTGTTAGTGACACTCTGGTCAGATGGCCAGAGTATCGATCATCATCTGTCTGGGACATATTGTCACCCGGCAATGTCAGCCCAAACCTTGTGACGAATACACAAAGTCAACCGTCAGTCGGATCGACCTTCCATCCCAATCCTGTTAGAACCACTTCAGACCAACCAGGAATGACAGATAGAGTTCCAGACTTAGGCATACTCCAGATCACCCTCGTACATTTATAGTATTACACTCTGTTCGATAGTATATTATTCCTGGCTTTAGATTTGTATAAGTAATGTGTTAGCCAGAGTTCTGTTAATAAATCCCTATTGTTATGTTTTGATAAGTTATGTGTATATTTTCCCTCTGAGTTTCCGTACAATTTTCACGCACTAGATTGTCACTTCCATATCTCGCGTAGTTGGTAGTAATTTAGTTGGTATCTCGAGGTTATTATCACTTAGTAATTTCCCCGAATATCGGATCGTCACAACGTACATAGATAGAAAAGATAATAGAGGACTTATGTTACTTTTACTCCTCGTGTAAAACATTATTTTGCTACTACAAATTTAGGTAACCAAACTCCGGGTAAGAGATCTTCTTACACTTACTAAGCTGTTCACTTAGTCAGGTCTCAACAAACGAAAAGCTAATGTTTTATTTCATTTTTAATTCATACATTCATATTTAATTTTTTTCGATTCTTCTCAGTCCTGCCTTAACCACCAACGCTATGCCAAGGGAAATCCTGTGATTCTTGTCCATCATCACTTAAAAAAGAAAAAAAATTGATCAAGTTTGTATGCATGATTGCAACTACAGTATATTAATTTAAAACTTTGAGGTCGTACACAACACATTATGCAAGGTTGTAGGCGATATGGGCCTCCCAAAGAAATAAAAATTTGGTAAACTTTTGTAAATGATACAAAATTAAAAAAAGATTGAGAACATCCAGACTTAAATATTATTTATATTTCTTAAAAAGTAATGTATTGCTAGATTGAGTGTAGTATTTTATACTTACAGTGACATGGCTGTCATTAACAGCAACAAACAGAACAGCAAAGGCATGAAAACTACTTGTATCTTCTTCATTATCAACTATACTATAAAGTATAAACTGAATTTTTTACAATAAACTTTTATTGTGTAAGACTCGGAAGAAATGCTCTATTTGATTGAGTTACAGCTCTGAAGTAAAGTGTATTCAAATGGCTGCGTTTTAAATAGTTTGAGTGCAGCATATGATTGGTCAAAAAACACACCATAGCTCATTGCATCATATCATTTGTACTGCAGATCGAGCCATTATTCTATAATTTCTGCCAGATAATATTATCTGGCAGAAATTATAGAATAATGGCTATTAATTTGCAATTTTTAAATGATCCCATTAAAATATTAATATTTTAATGGGATCATTTAAAAATTGCAAATTTCAATTTTGCAATGCACTGATGAAATTGTATAAAATTTAAAAAATAAATATTTTTTTTTATCTTAACAAATAATCTTAAAATTGATAATAACACTAGGTGCGTTCAATTTGATTTAGATAAATTAACTTAGTTGACTTAACTGCTAAGTTGACTTAAACTCCTTACATTTGACGTTTTGGACATCATAGTATTCAAATGGCTGCGTTTTAAATAGTTGGAGTGCAGCCAGAAGTACATAAACGTTATGTATTTCTGGTGCAGCATATGATTGGTCAAAAAACACACAATAAATAGCTCATTGCATCATATCATCTGTACTGCAGATCGAGCAATTATTCTTTCTGCCAAATAATATTTTAATGGAATCATTTAAAAATTATAAATTTCAATTTAGCAATGCATTGATGAAATTGTATAAAATTTAAAAAATAAATATTTTTTCTACTTTAACAAATAATTGATAATAACAATGGTCTTTATTCATTAATTTTAATATATGATACATATGAAATAATTTTGCTGCAGACATCTATGTATAAGAAACAGTGGGCGGCATCTGCATCTGTATCTTCCAGATCTGGAGGTTACATTAGGAGGTTACACAATATGATAATTAACACGCTAACTTCTTTCTTTAGCGGGTCTCATTAGCACCACTGCAGTGGAAAAGAAAAAGGCACAGTGGATCTCTAGGGGAATCCACGAGTGGTGACCCTGAAAGTTTCTTCCCCCAATAAAGACAACAACATCCAACATTGATATTAACAGGATTCCCTTATTTCATCGACGATCGTTTCAGCGATCGTCGACGATATAGCGCATTTCGCCATTTTTTAAAATTAAAAAGTTGTTATTTTGTTGAGGACGTTTGTTGAGTTTGCGAGGCCTAATCGCGAGTTGCGAGGCGAAAGCGTGAGCTGTACGTGTTTGTCTCCAGCCCAGTGGAAACAAATCAGGATAATACTTGATTCTTTTCGTTTTTGGGCATTTTACTGCCGTTTTTGCGTGTTTTCTAGTGTCGGACGCCATTTTCGTCAGTTTGGAGGATACGACAAGGTCATTTGGAGCCAACTTGGACTGTTTTCATTGTGAGACAATGTTTTGCGGCTGAATTCAGCGTATCCAGTGCAGATATTGAAGTTTTGCGACCATTTGTGCAACATTATCGAGGATTTTTCGTGTTGGGAGCAATTTTCGTGTTGGGAGCAATTTTCGTCTTGTGACCTTCAGAGAAGAACACAATTCACGGACAAATACATTAGGAAGTCAACAGTGAAGCCAACATCTGGAAGTCGTCACTCCTTTAGTGAAGATCTTTATTCTTTATTGTTGTTAACTATCCACTCTTATTTTCACCTTCGAGGTTACCTAACCTTAAGGAGCTTCTTTTCACACCCCGAGGATCTGGTAAATGGTAAAGTTGGAAATCAATGGCTTTAATGTTCTCATAACTACAGTACTTGGTGAAAAATAAACAGCCCAGACTCTATTGGAGCCCAGACCGGGACTTGATAGATAGATAAAATTGAGTTTATAGACGCAAGCGGCGACTTAGGCCATACACGTCTTTTAATCTGACATACTGAAACTGACATACTAAATCTGACCAATATAAATCTGACATAGACAAACACATTTGACCATTGATAAACACTACATTCGTACATTCCATTGCAGAATGGAATGCAGTATTACATTATCAAAAAAAATGGTCAAAAACAGAGACAAAAGCCACAGAAGAGAAAGCAGAGCAAAAATAGAAGGAAAGATAGATAACCAGAGGACCCATTAGCACCACTGCAGCGGAAAAACAAAGTGCTGCAATGGAGTACCCAGGGGAGGCCACAAGGAGGCTGGGCTTGGAAGACCGGGACTTGAACCCAGATCCCCCAATTGCCGGTTGGGTGCTTTACCATTAAGCTACCTGGGACTCCAACAGAATCAGAGACTAAATGTTACTTCACCACTCCACTACCTTCACCACTTGATGTCATTTATTAGACGACAGACATCACTTCGTTGCCATGGACAATAAATCACAATGGCAAGTAATCTCTAGCGGGGAAACTTAGAACTACCGCATGTTACCTCAGCCTCAGGTGAAGTACATAAATTAGAAAACAACACGAGAACACATTGAAAATAAAGTTGGAAATCAATGGCTTTAATGTTCTCATAACTACAGTACTTGGTGAAAAACAAACAGCCCAGACTCTATTGGAGCCCAGACCGGGACTTGAACCCAGATCCCCCAATTGCCGGTTGGGTGCTTTAAACATTAGAGAGAGAGAGAATTAGGTTTATAGACGTAAGCGGCGACTCGGGCCATACACGTCTAAAATCTGACAAAAAAGAATCTGACATGAAAACTGACAATATGAAACTTGACATACTAAATCCAACAAAACAAAACCAACACGCTATATCTGACAAAAGAAAACTGACACATCAAAACTGACATATCCAAACTGACATAATGACTGACAAAAGAAAACTGACAAATTAAAACTGACATAACCAAACTGACATAATGACACAGACATACTGACTCTGACAAAACAAAACCAATATATTAAATCAAGACAAAATAAGAAAAAAGTTTATACAAACTGAAACTGACATACCGACACTGGCATGAAACTGACTCCTTCGGACGAAAAATCCCAGCGTACCCCGGCGTACCAACCCCGTCGTTTCAACCCCGTCGTTTCAACCCCAGCGTTCTAACCCTGGCGTACTGATCCTGGTGTATCCAGCCGGCCCGGCTAATTCGGCTGGCCAGGCGTACTGATCCAGGCATACTAACCCGGGCATACTAATCCAGGGCATACTAATCCGGGCGTACTGATCCGGGCAAACTACCGACCAAAATCTGTCCATATAACTGACTTCCTACCACTACCGACTTCCTACTACTACCGAATTCCTACGACTACCGATTTCCTACGACTACCAACTTCCTACCACTAACAACTTCCCACTACCAACTTCTTACAGCTGACTTCTGACAACTGACTTATCCCAGCATACCCATCCCGGCGTACCAACCCCTTGGTTTCAACCCCAGCGTACTAACCCCGTCGTTTCAACCCCGCCGTACCGGGCCTGGTGTCACCGGCCAGCCGGGCATACTAATCCGGGTGTACTAATCCAGGCTTACTAATTCGGGCGTACCGATCCAGGCGTACTCTACCAATCAAAACTGTCCACACAACTGATAGCTATTAATAACAAAAGACAAGAGAAAGAGGAGCAATAAAGAGAAGAAGGAAGAAGGAAAGATGGATAATTAGAGGACCCATTAGCACCACTGCAGCGGGAAAAAAAAGTGCTGCAATGGAGTACCCAGGGGAGGCCACAAGGAGGCTGTGCTTGGAAGTTTTCTCCCCCCTTTAAACATTAAAGCCATTGATTTGCAACTTTATTTTCAATGTGTTCTCGGGTTGTTTTCTAACTGGTATATGGTGCCTCCCTTCTCTATCATTTTGGTTGGGGAAATTGTAGCGTATTTAATTTATTTCTTTTGAGCGAATGTTTCAGATTTAGTAAGATCGGATTTGATCTTCAAGGATTTTCTGAATTTTTGAATTTATTATTTGAGTTTTTGGTCGAATTCTGTAAATTCAAGTGTGGATTTGCGAATTATCGTCTGCTAATTGAACTTAGTTTAAGAATTTATCTGGGATTATCGAGATTTGTTAGGAGTTTTTTTGATAAAAACTCAAATTTTTCGAGTTTTTTTTCCTTTAAAATTTGAATTTTTGTGCGGTTTTGATTTTTATCAATCTTGTTATTATTCGCAAGTTCTGCGTGTAATTAATGACATAATATTACGTATTAGTCGAGGATTGATAGTGATTATCAATATATCGAAAATTCAGGTTTTTGAAATTTTTGCGTACTCTTATTATTTTTATTTTGTCGAAGTGTGATCTACTTTCGAATACTATTTAGTTTTTGGGTCTAAGTTCATTTGATTTTCATTTCGAACTTAGAATTTTTCGAATTATTCCGTATTATTGTTGGAATTTTCGAATTATTCCGTATTATTGTTGGAATTTTCGAATTATTCCGTATTATTGTTGGAATTTTCGAATTATTCCGTATTATTGTTGGAATTTTCGAATTATTCCGTATTATTGTTGGAATTTTCGAATTATTCCGTATTATTGTTGGAATTTTCGAATTATTCCGTATTATTGTTGGAATTTTCGAATTATTCCGTATTATTGTTGAAATTTTCGAACTATTCCGTATTATTGTTGGAATTTTCGAATTATTCCGTATTATTGTTGGAGTTTTCGAATTATTCCGTATTATTGTTGGAATTTTTGAATTTGTGACGATCGAATCTCGGCAGTTACCTTATTATTCTACCCCTAGATGGCGCGGACTACCGTGTCGCGCCATATCCAAATAAAATCTATTTATGTTGCCTAGTTTTGGTTTCATGCTTAGTTTAATGATATTTGACCAGTAAATATTTCATAAGTGTGTTCGTATTATGAATTATGGCGAATGATAATATTATATATTATCATTCTAACATGGGAGGTTATCAGGAGATAGGCATTTACTGTGGTCCGTTGACCACCATACCTATCCCCGTCGCTATATAGAGGGGAAATTGATCACCCCTGTATCCATTTCTCCCCCATTTCTCCCATGAGTCGTACTGTGGTCCCATTGGACACCGTCCGACCCCATGGGGAAGGTCCACTATATAAGTCCGTGTAGAGCTCAGTTCAACCCCCCCCTAAAGTTACTTAAAGATATATTTATATGTTGCTGACAGTTACTTGCATTTATGTGGTACAAAAAGCTTTGTTGCTATGAGCCGGCTGGTGCAAAACCGTAAAGACCGTAGTAGTCGTGGCATTTATGTCACGGAAGCCTATGTACCGTGAATATACATTTCAACCTAAGCACATATATTGACACATCGGTGAGTGGTTTTAGTGGGACTTGACCACTCTCCTCTCGGTTGCAATAATGATTCCTGAACGCATGTTACTATGCGGAACGTCGATCTTCGACTTAGGTGATGCTGATCACCAAGTAACACTCATCTACGCTCATTCTCCGGTATTTATAGTATCGTTATGTCTCTTTATCGAGTGATACGGTGAAATCACCGTATCCTCGACTGTTGTCCGTCTGGGAGCCGTGTCACCCGACTCGGTCAGCCCAAACCTTGTGACGACTAAGAAAGTCAACCGTCAGACGGATTGATGGATTCCCTTTCCTTTAGAACCACTTAGGATACCAGGAACGGAAGCTAGAAGTCTCGTATATTTGTATTAGCTATTATATTGTATAGTTATCCCCTAATGTTCATATTTATTCATACTAATTGTTATTATATATATATATGTTCCTCGGTATATTTAATGTTATTTATTTGATATTCATATTAAATATTGTCATGATTTGAGAATCAGGTCTCCCCGTTATTCTTATTCCGTATTGCAATTTTCCCACGTTTAGTGCACACCTTATCTCGGCCAGATTCTGTGTGTAAATGCCCTCTCCTCGTGGTCACTGTCGTCAGACAATGCCCTCGAAGAAAGGACCGTCACAAATTTCGACTTATTTTTGCAGATTAGAGTATAGTTTGCATACTTTCGTATATTTATTAGTTTTATATCAGGTGTTAGGTCTGTGTTAATACATTTAATAGTTTTTGATTAAAAATTCCAATTTGTGAATTTTTGGAGCCATTTTTCGAGGTTTATTTGGATTATACGTCTTTATTAGGGCTTTAAAGTTAGGGTTAATAGTTTTAATTCCTATATTAGCTCAGTTTATTTTTCCACAAGTCATTTTTAAGTTAACAATGGCAGAAAAAGACGGGATCTTGAGTTTTAAGAAGTTGAATGAATTTAATTACGTTAGTTGGAAACAAGATATGATAGCTTGTTTGACAAGCAAGGGGCTAAGTGATTTTATTGATTCTAAACATGTTTTGGCAGCAGGTTCAACTCCTGCAGACACTAGGCAGTTCAATATTAACAAGTCTAAGGCAGGGGGAATGATTTTTCTGGGAATCGAAGATAAGCTGAAGTGTATATTAGATGGGATCTCAGAACCTGACAAGCATTGGGATAAGTTGGCCAAAACGTATGAGCCTAAGTCCAAAGCACGTATTGCGCGTCTCTTAGGACAGTTTCACCTAGCACAGATGCAGCCGAACAAAAGCATAATCTTGTTTCTAAACCGAATTAGGCAATTATCGCGCGATTTAGAGTTAGTGGGGAAGAAAATAGACGACTCTGACTTAGCTTATCAAATGCTATGCACTTTACCTCCGCAGTATGATGTCATTGTCAGTCAGATTTATAAATGGCCCAATGGTGACATGATTCCGACTAAAGTTGAGGAAGCTTTAATCGAAGAGTATGAAAACCTAAAGTCGCGAGATCAATGTACTAAAAGTTCTAATGGGGATAATGCTTTGTCTACAACCGGGATAGATAGATAGATAGAATTGAGTTTATAGACGCAAGCGACGACTGAGGTCATACGCGTCTTTTAATCTGATCAATATAAATCTGACACGGACAAACACATTTGACCAATGATAACCACTACATTCGTACATTCCATTGCAGAATGGAATGCAGTATTACATTATCCAAAAAATGGTCAAAAACAGAGACAAAAGCCACAGAAGAGAAAGCAGAGTAAAAAAGGAGATATAGATAACCAGAGGACCCATTAGCACCACTGCAGCGAAAAAACAAAGTGCTGCAATGGAGTACCCAGGGGAGGCCACAAGGAGGCTGGGCTTGGAAGTTTTCTCCCCCTACAACCGGGAAAGCAGTTAACAGGAATAAGTCCAATACGGGGGTTATCTGTTATAACTGTGGGTTGAAGGGACATTACTCCAAGAATTGTCGTAAAAAGTCAAAGAAAGAAGTGACTTGTAAGATTGTTGGGCATTATGCCACTTCGTATAGGAAGGGTAAGCCACCCAAGGGGCAATCATCTAGTAGTTCAGTCTCCTTCTCATCGTTTGACGACGCGTTGATTATAGACAGTATGAATGTGACATCAGATACCAATGAATGGATTTGGGACACGGGTTCTGGTGCTCATCTGTGTCATGATGAGAATTTGTTTTTCCAGTTGACTAGGGGTAAGCCATACAAGATGAATGCTTATTCTGGTACCTTTGATGTCGAAGGGGTTGGTACAGTATGGTTCAACCATCTGATTGGAAGGGTCAACCATAGAATAACCCTTAATAATATTGGATTTTCCTCAAGTGGAAAAAGGAACTTAATTAGTGGTTCTAGAGCAATGGAAGCGGGTTGCTCATGGATGGGTAAACAGAATGATATTTTGGTGAAAAATAAAAACAATAAGCCAATGTTGAAGTTCATTAGGGATAAGGGTTTATTCAAATTGAATGCTACTAAAGATATCTCAAAAGGGGACTTATCGTATTCTGATGTAGTTAAGAATAGGGTTCCAGTTAAATCAAAAGTTAATGTAACCGAGAAAGTTTTGGAGGATTTGGAGTTGTGGCATCGCCACTTGATGCACACAAATGTGGATTCTTTAGTTAAAATGTCTAAGGAAAATATTACACGGGGTTTACCTAATTTAATTAAGAGGGATCTTAATTGCACTACGTGCATACGGGCTAAACAGACTAAAAAGTTTGGAAAAGCGAAAACACAGATAACCACCAAAGGGTATTAGAACTTGTCCACACTGATGTAAGGGGTCCTAATAAATATGAGAGTAAGGACGGGGCAAGGTATTATGTGTCATTTGTTGATGACTATTCTAGGTGGATTAAGGTTTATGTTTTTAAGAATAAGGCCCAGGTTAGTGATTGTTTAGAAAATTATATTAAGTATGTTGAGAAACTAACCGGTGCACAGGTCAAGCGTATCAGGTCAGATAATGGGACTGAGTATGTAAATGATAAAATTAAGAGAATTCTCGAACACAACATTGAACATGAGTTAACCAACATTTACTCACCGCATATGAATGGTGTGGCCGATGGATTTAACAAGTCAGCCATTGAAGCACTTCGAGGAGCTATCATGGATGATGGTCTAGATAGGGTTTGGTGGGCAGAAGTACTAATGGCCTTTACTCATGTTAAAAACCATTTGAGCCAAGTTATTGGGAGGCTTGACACCCTATGAAAGGGTTTTTGATCGCAAACCCAACATAAGCTATTTCCGAGTGATTGGTTCAAGATGTTTTCGGCTGTTACCCAAAGTTCAGAGGGACAGTAAGCTCGGGGATGTGTCTAAAGAGTGGTACTAGTTGGGTACTCATTGAACACGAAGGGTTACCGGGTCTACGACCCAGATGATGATAAAGTCTACAACACACAAGATGTGCGTTTTGTAGAGAGAGAGAATTAGGTTTATAGACGCAAGCGGCGACTCAGGCTGCGTTTTGTAGAAATTAAACGTAATGATGCTAAAGACAATGTTGTTAATTTTGATGTTAATGAAGAGGGGAACCGGGGGAACAATGATTTTATTACTCCTAAACCCATAGCTTCTGTACCCACACAGGTATTACCTAAAGTTATTCCAAAAGTTGAACAACCTAAAGTAATGGAATGTTGGGAAAGAAGGGCTAAACAACGACCAATGACAGGTAGTCATCCCGGTCGTTATTACGCTACTTTATCGTTTAAGGGACAAACATTTAGGTCCACTAAAGCAGTTATCAAGAATTGTGAAGATAACAATATTGATTACTCTTTAGAAAGTGTAAAAGACTCGTTTAAATATAACAACCCATATGTCGGATCATGGGATGTTAGTAAAGTTGCCAACAAGGGAAGAGCAGATAATTCTCCTACTGATTCTCCAGATGAGAGTGGATCGACAACTTGTACAAGTGAGTTTCATTTAGCGGATTTGAGTATTTATTTTAACGATTTGGAATGCTCAAATGTTGACTTAGCTAACCCATTAACCTATAAGGAAGCAATCAAGGCTCCTGACAGGGTTGACTGGGAATTAGCTATGCATGATGAGATCAAAACTTTAGAGGAAAGGAAAGAGATAAATAGAACTAGTGACATGAAGGTCTTAGACCACAAGTGGGTTTATGTCCGGAAACGTGACTCTAGGGGCAAGATCATTTGCCATCGTGCTCGACTTGTTGCTAGGGGGTTCCTACAAGAGCATGGTACTGAGTTTACCAAGATGTATAATTCGGTTGTCAATTTCATCGTTGTTAGATTTTTGTTTATTATTCTTGTCTTATTCCTTAAATGGATTGACACACATCTAGATGTTAAGTGTGCTTTCTTATATGGCGACTTACCGGAAGATATTTACATGACGATTCCGGATGTGTTAAATACTGACAAAAACCGTGTTTGGAAGCTTTGTAAGTCTTTATATGGTCTTAAGCAAGCCAAAAGATAATGGTATATTAAGTTAAGCAAGAAAGTCACTAAATTAGGTTTTAGCAAGTTTATTTCAACCCAATGTGTATACAGGTTGGGATGGGACATTGTCATCCTATTTTACGTTGACGATATCATTGTGTTCGCTAAGGATGAGAAGACTAAGTTACGAGCAGTCAATTTGCTGAACAAAGCCTTTAAATGCGTTGATCTGGGGGAAACAAAGAGATTCCTGGGTATTGACATTATACGTGAACCTGATGGGATACAGTTTAGTCAAACTTCGTATATAAGCGAATTGTCGAAAAGATTTAGCAATTTTGCGTTTAAGCAGGTTGCCGAACCATTCAAGGTTGGTTTCGATTTGGCAGAGTTGAACTTAGAGGGTGATATCTTAAATTCGCATAATTAGCCATACAGGACCTTAGTAGGAAATTTATTATTTGTTTCTTGATATACTGTGACCGTGTCACGACCCAGGTGCACGGCAATGGCCCGCGTCATGTCCCCCTAGTGGACGGTACGGACATGACCACTTCCGGTCAAGACAGGAAGTCAGGGAAGGCAGGTAGAGGCAGAGCGGATCCAGGGACAGTAGTTGTTAGTGAGCCAGCAACCAGTGCAGTCATGCATTGGCCAAGCTCTGCCAACTCCCTGGTTTCCCCTATGAAGCCCGAGTTCCTAGTTCTCTGGGCCCCGCCTCCATGAGCGAGAACAGTGGCTGCAAGTCCGTAGATCGGGTTGCAGCATGGTTATTGTTATTTCGACCACGCGGTCCTTGGTTCAACCGCCATGGCCTGCGGGTCGGGTTTGATTAGCACATACCGGTGGTACAGACATATGAGTAGCAGGTTGAGGCTGACGCTGACCCCTAGACAACTGTAATAAAAGCCAAACACCAAATACAGCGTCGTCTCTGCTAATTTTATGACGAAGGCGTCCAGCGCAGTCCCCTTATTCCCCCAAGTAAGGACTGTGCACACCGTCCCAGTCACAATTGTGGGCCCGTACTGGATCCGAATCTGAAATCTGATTTTTTTTTCTCGCACGATGGTCCGAAAATTTACGTGGTGGATTTAGGCCTATTTTGCAAGAATGTCATTTCTTACGACAAAGAAACATGCGACTGCTTTGTGATTGCTAGTGTTGGATTATTTTGGTAATCTATTATTAAAATATAAATTCACTATGGACTTTTTGGCAAAAATTCCGAATTTTTTTTTTTCCTTTGATTTTCGCGCCAAAAGTGGTCAAATCTACCGACCAACTGGACGCAATCCTCGATTTGCATGGGGAAACTGGATAGGGCATCATCAGTTTCAGTGCAATTGTACTTTTGTGTCCTAAGAACCGTGTAACAGGGTGATGATGGTGCGTTTTGTGACAGAGGAGCCGTAACTTTGTCGCACGACCCGTTTAGATGTGTTTTGAGAAAAACCCATCACATTGTCGCACTGTTGCACGACACTGCTGTAATGGCATTGTCGAGGACGAATTGCTGTTGTTGGGCAATAAGGATCGTCGGTAGAGCATCCTATACGTTGGGACACCAGCCTAGTTTCGCCCAACCAAAGGCAGAAACAAACTGCAAAGGCAGGCAACCGGAGTAATTAACCTGGTCTGAGTTTGTGTGAAGTTGGCTGGCCACCGAGAGTCGAAGGTAATAACGTTCGCAACGTGGGAAGGGCGCCGTCTCTGTAGCAAAATCTGTAGAGCAAAGGTGGCAGATTTATTGGTCTGGTCAAGCAGGCATTGGTGTGTTTTTCGATGAGAAACATGGGATGTCTGTAGTGGGCACGTAGCACACACCAGGACATAGGGAAAATGAGAGCCGTGCAGCAGTTGTAAATGGTGGAACTGTTTGGCATTTTGTCTCATTTTTAGTGTAAAACTTTAGATCAGTGATTTGCAGGCGATATCCTGTGAATTGCACCGAGCCAACGTTCTTAGATTCCCTCAGACAGGGAGGTATCCTGTTGGTTGGTCGATTATTGGAGGGAAATACGAGCAAATGGAGAGATGGTAGCCGTACACTATTATTTCTTTTGGTAAAGTTTGTCTCTGTTGACCAAAAATGAGAAATCAATCGATTGGATGGGCGACTAATCGCGTGGGGATGCTTTTAGTGACGTGCCCAAATTCTGCGTAATTGTGGTGAGTGAGATATCCTGGTTACGACATTGCCTAGTCCAGTGGTCACGCCTGGGCTGAGGTGACTTTACTTTCCTTCTTCTGGTGTTTCGATGGCTGTGTGCAAGATGGCTGTGTGCAAGATGGCTGTGTGCAAGATGGTTGTGTGCAAGATGGCTGTGTGCATGAAGTTATTTTTCCCACCATAATAGTGATAGTGGTATTTTTTGCAGTGAGTAGGGCAAGGGGCGCTGGGGAATCGAATTCGACTGCGAATCGTGCAAGGGAGACATGTAAAGTCTTCATGGCTGCCTCTGCAGGTACTTGACCGGCTTTTGAAGGTTTTTCAGTGTCCATTGCGATGAGAAAAATACCATTGTAGGTGTAGACAGAGGGAGGTCTTCGCCAATGATCCCAAATCGACTGCGATTCCTTTGGCAAATGGAAGCGGGTGAAACCCCGAGTCCGCCTTAGGCCGAAGACCGGCTTTAGTAAGATTGTTGGTGGTGTTCTAGTAACTAGTGTTTGTGGCTGAAATGGACAGGAGTGCTGACTCCTTAAGTAGATGGGCAAAACTAGTGAAAGATAGGTGGGCACAATTTTTTGTTACCGTTTTTCAGTGTGCAGAAACATAGATAGATAGATAGATAGAATTGAGTTTATAGACGTAAGCGACGACTGAGGTCATACACGTCTTTTAATCTGACCAATATAAATCTGACATAAACAAACACATTTGACCATTGATAAACACTACATTCATACATCCTATTGCAGAATGGAATGCAGCATTACATTATCAAAAATGATCAAAAACAGAGACAAAAGCCACAGAAGAGAAAGCGGAGCAAAAAAAAGGAGATATAGATAACCAGAGGACCCATTAGCACCACTGCAGCGGAAAAACAAAGTGCTGCAATGGAGTACCCAGGAGAGGCCACAAGGAGGCTGGGCTTGGAAGTTTTCTCCCCCTTTGACCATTGATAAACACTACATTCGTACATTCCATTGCAGAATGGAATGCAGCATTATATTATCAAAAAAAGGTCAAACACAAAGACAAAAGCCACAGAAGGGAAAGAAGAGCAAAAATGAAGAAAATAGATAACCAGAGGACCCATTAGCACCATTGCAGCGGAAAAACAAAGTGCCACAGTGGAGTAGCCAGGGGAGGCCACGAGGAGGCTGGGCTTGGAAGTTTTCTCCCCCTGCAGAATGGTTAAGATACTTCGACCACGCGGTCCTTGGTTCAGTCCTTGGTTCAACCGCCATGGCCCGCGGGTCGGGTTTGATCAGCACATACCGGTGGTACAGACATATGAGTTGCAGGTGGAGGCTGACGCTGACCTCTAGACAACTGTAATAAAGGCCAAACACCCAAATACAGCGTTCGGCGCAGTCCTCTTATTCCCCCAAGTAGGGACTGTGCAAACCACCCCTGTCACAATAATGTCAATAAACTGACATATAATAAATCTGACATGAACAATCATGTTTGACCATTGATAAACACTACATTCTTATACATTCCATTACAGAATAACATGCAGTCTTACATTATCAAAGAATTAGTCAAAAACACAAAGACCAAAAAGTCACAGAAGGAAAAGAAGAGCAAAGAAGAAAAGACAGATAATCAGAGGACCCATTAGCACCACTGCAGCGGCGACTTAGGCCATACACGTCTTTTAATCTGACATACTAGGCACATTCAAAAACGCTCATAGCACGAGATTCTTGTGCCATTTTGGTCATGTGACTTGTGTTCCATCTAGTGCTAAGCTGTTAAAACGAGAAAAATAGCACGACCTCTCACACCAGTGTTAAGAGAGATTCTCGTGCTCTTTCAGCTTTTTATGCCAACTTAAGCAGCCATTTTGAGCAGCCATTTTGGAAAAGCATTGACCGAGAGAACGTAAGTTGGCAGTACTTTTAGCCAAAAATAATACTTTCGAACCTTTATTTGCAATGAAAACCCTTTGATAAAAATCTTGAAATTTTCTTTTCGGGACAACCATTTTGATTTACTACAATAAGATCCAGGTTAAGATCTTGTGTATTCCTAAAGTGGATCCTAATCCGGATCTTAATCCGGATCTTGTTTTAGTCACATGATTAACATTTCATCGCACTAGCACGAGCGCATTCAAATACTTAGAATGAGTTTAGCAGTTTAGGACGAGCACAAAAAGTTTTTGAATGTGCCTACAGAAACTGACATACTAAACCTTAAATCTGACATAATAGATAGATAGAATTGAGTTTATAGACGCAAGCGACGACTGAGGTCATACACGTCTTTTAATCTGACCAATATAAATCTGACATAAACAAACACATTTGACCATTAATAAACACTACATTCGTACATTCCATTGCAGAATGGAATGCAGCATTACATTATCAAAAAAATGGTCAAAAACAGAGACAAAAGCCACAGAAGAGAAAACGGAGCAAAAAAACAAGATAGATAGATAACCAGAGGACCCATTAGCACCACTGCAGCGGAAAAACAAACTGCCACAGTGGAGTGCCCAGGGGAGGCCACAAGGAGGCTGGGCTTGGAAGTTTTCTCCCCCAAATCTGACATAAACAAACATTTGACCATTGATAGATAGAGGCTCGCTACAAAATGCTGGGTACCCAATTGGTTACCCAGCATTTTGTAGTGAGCCCTATGTCTCGGAATCCAGTCTTACAATACCAAGAGAATCGCAACTAAAAAAAGACAAAATGGATGCCGTTTTAATGACTAGACTAGAGCTCTAATTTAGTCTAAACGTGTGACCAATAGTCACCATTAGGCGATAAGGAATTGGATTTGCTGCCTCCAATTCACAAAATATCATTTTTTAGAGAAAAATAATATAAAAACTATCTGAATGACATGACAACGCGACGCGAAAAGACGAGTTGGAGAAATTACGAACAGAAAGAATATTAGTGTTACCATCGCCAATTAAATGTGGAAATAGTTCGGAAAAACTCTCGAATGATCGTTTCGTACATTAAGATGATGGATTAACTCGAAATACGGACGGATGCTTCCAGATTAAAAAAATATCGACATGAAAAAATGAAGACAACAGAATGTAGCGACTTACTGGTCGTGAACGAAGTGACGGAAGTGGAAATCGTTTTTGCTATGCATGCTGGATAATATGATACTGCTAGCAGCGCCAAAATGACAAAACTCAAAAACAAAAATAAAAACATTAAAGTTACAATATCCCATATACATATATATATATATATATATATATATATATATATTTGATTTTTTAAATACAAATTACTCATTAAAAAATAAAAAAAATGAAATTAATTAAAAAATATACTTTAGAAAGTAGAAATTAAGAAAACCCGCTTTCACCTTTTAGTTATTTCTCAAATCATCTATTAATATTTCCTAGTACTGATTACATTGGTACAGCTGATTACATGAACATTTCAAGTTCACAGACGATCGAACGATGGAGGAATTTCGGGTTTGCAAATGGGAATGCGAAAAGAATTTTCTTCTCAATTCCTTGATTAAATTATCTCCGAATTTCAACGTTGTGGTAATATTGACAAAACGCACCCTAAACACATATTGTTTGAAGCAATCTTCATGGCTGCGATCTATTGATAATGTTGTTGAGTAAGTTGAAATTACTCATCACGAGATATGCATTTATATATTTTATTTTTTAGTTTTTGCTTTGAGGACAACACTAAGGACAAATCGCGTGTTTTAATTCTGAATGAAGACGGTTTACTGGTATTGAATGATATTTCGGATGTTCAAATTAGTAAAATATCGGAATTTTCATTGGAAAAAGGTGAAAATAAATTGAAACAATAAAATTTTTTTAATTTTTAATTTGTTTTAAATTTCAGATTTACATACATTACAATTTCTTGGATTTTTTTCGGGTTTTGCATCGATTTTGAGTGATAAAACGTCTGTTTTGGTTATAAATGTGGAGGGAAATTCGAAATCGACTTTAGATTTAAGTCAAATAATATCCACACCGATTGTAGATGTCAAAGTTTTATCCAATTTTATTTATGTACTCACAAATGAATTCATATGTAAGCAAGAATCACATTTTGTCCCAATTTCTAATGTCTCTCCAACTCAATAGGCAGTTTGCAATTTCTCGTACAAGAACCGAAAACGAGATTTAAAAATTAAATGTTGTTAATAAAATGTCGCATCGGTGTTTGCGATTTGTCACGAAACGTGTTACACACGACACTTAAATCGGCCTCTTGCAATTTTTAGCAGAACTAGACACCTTATCACAAATTAAGCCTAAGTATTGTGCTTGTGGTTTGTGCAAGGTGTTTGACTGATTAAAAAACTAACCTGAGATAATGTCATTGACACAACTTTGCCAAAATTGCAGCCGAAGCAAAGGGAAAATGGCGACAGAATTTCACGACAATTATTGTGATTCTGTACATCCTATACACGACAATTCGAAACGAGATTTTTGAAAAATGCCGATCGAGAATAAATCGCGTACGAGAAATCGCAAACTGTCTATTGTTGCTATATACAGTGTCGCACCAACTCATTGACGCTATATATTGGTGTCGCGACTTAATTTTAAGTTGCTGAATTTCTGCATCCTCTGATAATCACAATTATTAACTTTTTAGATAAAATATTTAACAAAAATGGTCAAATTGAAAACAATTTCCGTTTAAAAAATGCCGAAACAGAAAATAAACATCCACATCAATTTTTCATATCTACGGATGAAAACTTCGTCGCGGTTCTTTACAAAGATGGAAGTTGTTTATTCTTTAAAATTACAAAATCAAAGTATAAAATTTTTATTATTTCTAAAATATTCATAATTTTAATTTATTGTTATTTATTTTACAGTTATGAAAATGTTATCCACATTAAAAGCCAAAGCAAATCGATTCCTAAACTGAAAATAACATACTGGGATGTAATACAGAAAAACACAAATCTGAGAAATAATGATGAAATTATCAAGAAATTTGATGAAGATTATTTACTGACATTGTTATCCCCAAAATCGTCATTTAAAAGTAATTATAGGTATTAATTTGTCATTCTGTAGTGATTGTGATAGATATTTTACATTTTTCAGACAAAAATTCAAAGTCATTAATCGAAATGTGGGATTTCATGCCATCTGGTTACCAAATTGAGAATCTGGAAATATCTTTTAATTTTGTGTTTCTATATTGCTCCGGCGAAGAAACTAAAAAGTTACTATTAGTTGAACGTAAAAATGGAAAACTTCTAGACAGCATAAAGTAAAATTATTTTTTCTTGGAAATACAAATAATCGAAAATATCTAATTTCAGTATAAAAAATGATAATATTTTTTTATTTGGTGCAAATAATGGAAATCCAAATTTAATTCTAAGTAATGATTACATATCTGTACTCATTTATTTACCAAAACAAGAAATCCTGCTGAACAAGGTGAGTTCCATCAAAAAATGTATATTTATTATTTGAGTCTCGATAAAGATAAATGCATGCTATTTTATTTTTGTGCATATTTTGCCAAAATTTAACCAAAAAATTTATGTATATTTTCAATGCATAAATGTACTTGTACATATTTTGTAGGCATTCATTTTGAAACAGCTACAAATTTTATCAAATTAACAATTTGATGGTTAAAATTCCCCAATTCCAAAAATTTTTTGATGAAATAAAATCAAATTAAAAAAAATTTGCATAAAATTTAAAAATTTTATTTTGGAATAAAATTTCTCCAAATTCAAAAATTTTTGGATAATTTTTCACCAAATTCAACAATTTTTACATTTAATTTCGCATATTTTGTTATTTTTTTATTGCATAAAAAAAAATACGCAGAAAACAAATTTTTCATTTCCATAAATATCCGGAGTCTAATTACTAATATATTCATTTATTTCCAGATGATGGTATACTCCGACACACCGCTCGCTGATAAAATTTTACAACTCAATTCCTGGCATAATGTCGCTCTGCCGCTAACATTTCTCGATTGGGGTCTGCACAACCACCAACTGGGATTAGTCGCTGTTTATCTAAACAGTCAGAGGAAGGCTTGGAATGGAAATGCATCAATACATGAAAAGTTGGAATTAAACAACGAGATGATGAACTTGATTTTTTCCGTTATCGGAGTTCAAAGTCACTCGTCGACATTTGTCGAACAAATTCTTAAACTTACTTTACAATATTTAATAAGGTTTGCCGAACGCTTATAGAGTTTGCAAAACTATGTTTTGATTATGTTTATTTTCCAGTCTTTTGATGGATTCTTCGGAGAATTGCTCAGGCCAAGATGAATTTCAACAATTTATTGTCTATTTTATGAAGAAGGCTAGACATTTTTTAAAACCTCCCATAAGCCACAATAACAGTTATGATGAATTGGAGAATTTAGAAGATAACGTCGACGTAACGCCGGAAAATGTCAACCTCGACTTGTGCGAGTCGTTGATGGAAAGACGGTTACCGCAATTGCAAAACAGTTTACGGAAGTTGGACAGAACAAACAGTTTGAAAGAATTAACTGTGGAGAGCAAAGATTTAGTCATGCAGTTTGTTGTTTCTCGAGATATCAAAATGGCCCGCACATTATTGAATAATTTGGTAAATTGAATTGGTCATTGAGGGTTTGACTTCCAACTGACTTGAAGATAAGTCAGTGGAGGTTGTATGCCCCAAGACACTTAAAGAACAGAGACAAAGACACACTTTAAGGTTATTTGGTTTTTTTATGGTTTTCACAGGGAATTGATGCCGATGCACATTTGCAAAGTGTAAGCGAGGTCATTATTCATCGGGAGCTACGTGAATTTCTATTTAATCAATTGCCGTTATCCGATGAATTTCTGTCTTCCGTGAATTCTTTACGAAAACTCGAAGAATGCTATCCGAGTACACTATCTAGTAGATCCAAAGATGAGCTGCTTTTATTGACGTGAGTGTTAATGATTTTTATTTGTTTTTTATTTAATCCTAAAATATTTTTCAATATTAGACCCAACTGGAACATCAATATAATTGACATTGAGTCCCCATCAACCATTCCCGAAGTTTCATGGAATAACGAAGACTTAAACGATGAGCAAACAAACACACGTTCTCCATTCTACTCCAACCTAGCCCTACATTGGGTCCAACGGATGACCAGCAACCAAATTAACTTTTCCCTTTTTGACCGAGCTCAGACTGATGTACCCTATTGGTGGATCGAATGGCATCATCGCTTATCTCGAAACGAAATCGATTTCAATAATTGGTCGATCCCTTTACCAATTTCTCTGGATTTTATAAATCAAGAACTTGATCACATTTCCTGTCTGCCATTAACACGCGAATTAGTCAAAATTCACTTAACACGGTAAGTGAAAATCAAAGATAAAGAAATCTAAGTTAATAAACGCAAGCAACAACTTAGGCTATACACGTCTTTAATCTGACATACTGAAACTGACATAGTGCTAAATCTGACCTACGTCACGTGAAAACCCAAAATTAAATTTTCATTCAACAATTTAATTTAATTTTCAGATTGGGTTGCGTGAATCGAACAGATGTGTTGCAACGAACAGCGCTGGCTTCGACGCTTTCTTGCAATACCTGTGCATTGAAATATTTGATCGAGATATGCAACGAACATAACTACACAAACATAATCTACGAATTCAACGACGATGTCAATTTGTTACTCGGTGCCGATACATCGCCGACACTGAGGCTCATCAACACTTTTCTGGAAGATGGAAGCGTAGTTGTAGCGTGTTTTGATCAAGTTTCTATGTTTGTAAATGCCAACAGTTCTAAACATGTTCTTGATAGTTTGATAGCGGATTATCCATTCGCTGCGGCTTATTGTTTCGCTCTTCCAAATTGCAAATCGGACATTGTAATTTATTAATACAAAACCAAAACTTCCAACTTGAAAATAATTTACATTTTTTGTGTTATAGAAAGAACAATTGAGACCGGTTTTGAATCATCCTCGGATAAGTATCTTTTTGCAACATTACTTATCGGAAGTCAATGATATTTCATTGTATCAACTATTACAGGCAAGTTCTCTTTAAAAAATAAAGTCACTAAACTCCATTTCCAAAACATTGCGAGAAACTCCTATTGGTTGCACATTAATACAAAAGAACCACCAAAAACTACCACATATGGTCATTTTTATAATCGTTTATGGTCGTTTTTTGTTTGTTTTATGTTCGTTTATCTTCGCTTATTTTGTTTATGCCCTTTTATGGTCATTTTTCGAATTATTTTTTTAAGTGCATTAAAACATTGCTGGAAAAAGGCTCTAGCCAATGGGAGTTTCTTGCAATGTTTTGGAAACGGAGTTTAGGTGCATTCAATTCCTTATCCGATTTCGATAATCCGATTTCCTCGATTTCGGAAATCCACGGAATCCGATTTTAGGTTTGAATGATTCAGGTTTTGCCGATTACGAAAATAGTTTCTGACAGCTCTGAGCATGTGCGGTGCACTAATTCCTGATCATAGTCTGTGATCCGGAACAAGTTCTAAACGCATTATCAGCATAAGGCGTCGATCTAGCCTAAATCCTAGATGCCGGCATGCGCGGCATGCAAAATCGACTATCAGCCATCGAAAGCGGCTTTTTTATCGATTTCAGTAATCCAATTTCAGTAAATCCGTTTTCAACAATAAGAGGCGAAATGCGTCTACATCCGGTCACGAAAAACTGGGAAATCGACGATAGCGGGGAAATTGGAGTAATTGAATGCACCTATTGTGTTAACTTATTTTTTATTTATATTTTAGGATACTGTTTCGTTTAATATTACTCGATTATTCGCCAAAAATTCTTCCGAGGACACGGAAAACTGCATTCCATCGCCTTTTATTACCGAGACGCAACACGAAGTTACTCTAGAATTTATGTATTATTTAAAGCAAAGTCGTCCATGTTTTGCGTATCTTCAGTTTCTACTACAAGAAGGAAATCGCAGTAATAAATTAAACAGACGCAGGTTACAGACTGCATGTGCATTGGCAACCAGTTTGGCCTTTTCCAATTCCCAATCACCATCTATTTGTGCCAGTTGTACCGTATTTATCGAACTACTTAATATGTCTTCTGAATGGCTACGTCTGAATCTCGAAGCCGTTTCATTTCTAGGAAAAAATGATATTGTTATTGATCATTCGAACGTTGATCATTTAGGTGATAATGTGTTTACCTGTGGTAAAAACAACATTTCTTTAAAATTTGTATTATTTTATTTTATAGTGTCAGCTTTAGAGGATAATTTGAAATGCGAACAACCGAGTGAAAATGTGGCCGCTTGTTTCTTGCAGAAACTTCAAATGTTTAAAGTTCTAGTCAAAATCTGCCAATTGTGTAAATTAGAAATGCCAATCAAGCGACTCTATGAGTGGGACTGGTTGTTAACTCTAGTTATTGCTCAGCAATGCAATTATAATGTATCAAAGGTAATGTTATGTTATTTGATTATTAGGTGGATTCAGAAACTAAAACTCGTGAAAAACGTATTTTGCGTATGGTTAGTTTTATGTTTGTTTTGTGTATAATTTCAAGTGAAAATCTGAGGCAAGTTTTAGCTACGTTTTAGCGTCTATCACATGACTTGAAGTACCGTACCTAGTCATGTGACTTCTAAAGCAAATGACGGCTGAAATTCAACAACAGAAGAGTTAAATGCTGCGCAGACGAGTGTGCAATTGTAAGACACAAACTTGTGCTTTGTGAAAATCTGGAATAGTAGCGTTTCCTAAAACGCGCACGCACGCGTGTTTCTTGACTAAAACTTAAACATTTCCGGAAATGACAACACATTTCAGGAAAACAAACGAGGGAAACACGAAAATGTTTTAGTTTTCGAATGCACCTATTGTATTTACTATTGTATGCACCTATTGAATTATTATTTTTAAATAGATAAGGAGTGTATTTAATAATTGGAAACAAAAAGAAGTGACGGAGCACATTCAAATGGCATTGCAGCAAACCAGGATGGAACAGAAGAAAGCGAATCAAATCAAAAGTTCTGTCCGACGTGGTCAAACGTCTAGAGATGTTCTATACAGAAAACTTGGACTTGTAGAATGCCAGAGGAGTAAGGAATGATCAATTTAATTCAACAAAGAATATTGTTAATATTATTTTGTTTAGAGCCGGTGGAAGTGAAAGACGAAAGCAGATCAGAGAGCCCGATGTCTTTGCTATCCGAAGAGTTTATAACGCCATCCGACTTGCTTCAAAATGTTATAGTCTGTTACGACAGCCAGAATATTGACAAGACTTTTTGTGCTCAATCAGTTTCATGGAAAAATCCTTTGTTTGCTGTTTTGTGTACTGGACAGAGCGACACCAAGAGTTGTCTTCTCGCTTGGGTGTCGAGTGTACTAAGAGTCGAAGCGGAAGATTTTAATAGTGTTATTCAAATTGCTTTTGGAAACTGTTGGTGGAGTTTAATTTTATCAAGAGGATGTAGATTATTCAAACAAGAAGTAAGTTTGTTTGTTTTTTAAGAAATTTTTTAAATAATTTATTTTTTTAAAAATTGTTTTGTAGTTGCTGCCGTTGGATTTGTTTTTTAATTCATTGAATTTATTGTTCAATCTTAATGAATATGATACTGCAGTATTGACATTGCATGAATTCTTGCAATCTTGTTCAAATGTAATGTTTTTTAAATTTGTATACAGGGTGGGTGTTTCATGAAAACTATCTCCTGTAAATTTCTTTAAGTGGGGTAGATGGGTGCTGGTCATTATTGTTTTGGAAAATGGGTCATGGCAAAAAGAATGATCATATGATTTTTGACCTTGAAACAACCCTTCAAGAAAATTGCAATTTTATCTCGAAAACCGTGCATTCTAGCTATAAAGTTCCAATTAGAAAGTTGTAGAGCATGTTCTAATTGGTCTAAAAACATAATTTAATGAAAAATTAAAAACCATCTTGCCAAATTCAGGCAGAAAACATGCACAAAGTACTTGCAGAAAATCAAGTCATTGAAAAAAAGTTTGGTTTACTCCAAAATAACTTCTATCTTTGTGATATGTGATGTCTGGAGGGAAAAATATGTTGTTTTGACATAAACTAAACTTTTTTCTATTGACTTGATTTTTTCCACAAGCTGAATTTCCTCATAATTTTCATAGGAAAATATTTTTATTAAATTATGTTTTTACACCAATTAGACTATGCTCTACAACTTTCTAATTGGAACTTGCTAGCTACTACGCACGGTTTCCGAAACGGCATTGCGATCATTTTAAAGGGTCGTTAAAGGTCAAAGATCATGTGACTATTCTCTTAGCCATGGCAGAGAGAGAGAGAATTAAGTTTATAGATGCAAGCGGCGACTTAGGCCGTCGCCATGACAACTTCGTGAAATTTACAGGGGCCATTTTTTATGAAACATCCTGTATAATTCATAAATAATTAATTAATCAATCCTAAATTATAGGTGTCTAAGGAAGATTTGAATGAAATGACACTTTTAGTCTGGCATACCATAGAATCAATCTTCAAACTTTGCTCTTCTCAATTTAAAATATACGAATTTCTCAAAGTTTTACATGCTACCAATTTCACATCGGTGTTCCATCGCAATGGTAACATTCAATTATTATTATTTATTATTTATTTATTGTTCAAATATATTTTTTAATTATTTTATTTATTAATTATTTTAGTTGATTTTGGAATTCTCAGTTGCTTGCAACAACACGTTTTGACGACTTCAGTTTCACTTCCGTACAATGAAATTCTAAATTCTGAAGATTTTTCTTGCTTGAGTTGGTCCAAAACCATTATCGAAGATCTTTTAAATGCAAATCATGTGCAAGAAGCCGAGAAAGTTCAAGAAATTACAGAACTTCAGCCAAACAATCTGATTGTTTTTCATCTACATTCAATTCTTGATCAATTAGAGCATAGCCAGAAATGGAAGCACGATGCCAAAATGAGACTTAATTTTTGGTCTTATTGCAGCAAAATGTACTTGAATCATGAAATTCCTTCGGATTTATCAGCTGAATTTTTCAAGGTCGATATTTACACACAATATTATTTGTCTAACTAATTTTTTTTATAATACTAAATATTTGTAGAAATGTTCCGAAAAAGTATTAACTCAAAGCGAAAAGTTCTATTTACTGAAATTGGCATTTAAAAGTCAACCGGAAGACGTGAACTTGGAAAGGGAAATGTGGCTCAGAAGAATTAAAGCGCAAGTGCAAATGGAGGTAAAAAAATTTTAAATTTAAATTACCATACAAGAGAGAGAGATACCGTATATACTTGCGCATAAGTCGAGGATTTTTAGACCAAATCTAAGCCTATTTTTCCAATACGCAATTTTAGAGTTTTACAAATCACGTCTGTTCAACATGCAGGCCACCCCGTAGGCTACCTATAGGGTGGCCTGAACGTTGAACGGACGTGATTTGTGAATACCGTTTACGCAAAGTCAAGGATTTTTAGACCAAATCCTGGTATTTTTCTTCCAATTTGACTTATACGCGGGTCAATGATTTTTGACCCGTTTTAAGTCGGAGTTGACTTATACGTGGGTCGATTTATACACGAGTATATATGGTAGATAGAATTGAGTTTATAGACGCAAGTGGCAGAGAGAGAGAGAGAATTGAGTTTATAGACGCAAGTGGCAGAGAGAGAGAGAGAATTGAGTTTATAGACGCAAGCGGCGAAAGAGAGAGAGAATGAAGTTTATAGACGCAAGCGGCAACTTAGGCAAATTTCCATACAAATATTCTAACTCATTGTTATTGCACAGTTGCTCAACGAAGACTGTAAAAACTTTTTAAACGCCAGTGATCCATCGACAGTTCCCGCTTTATGTACAAAAGCATCAATTTTAAATAAATTTCAAAAAGTGCCAGTTAAAGGCCAACAAATAGATGACGAAGAATCTATGCGGGCTGTCAAGGAAATTATCAGTCGCGAATTGGACCGGGAACGGATTTTAGACGCGTTGAGAATTTCGGCTTTCTTCGAACACGAGGATCACAACCTTAAGCTAGTTTTGGTAAATCTTGAACGTCATAATGAATATTTCATTTTACTCAACAAAAACATCATTATTTCAGATTTGTATGGATTTGGCCGAAGGAACGGTGAGACCAGAAAATGTCAATCTGGATGAATTCCAAACGCGGAGACTTTTGTTGCGTAAAAACTCAAACCCGGAGAACTCGCTCGCAGAACTGTTTGAGAAGATCATATATTTTTGCAAGCACGGTCGAAGTTATTGCAACCGCATATTTTCATACTATAAAGTATCCGAGTTACTGGGTATAAGTTACTCGGTTACTGTGGAACATAAAGATGTTTTCAGTCTGGTCAAATCTTTATTGAAGAAGAAAACCATTGAAGGCATCAGTTTAGCCAAGCAGTTGTGTTCGGACAATTGCATTTCCAAAGAGAGGATTGTCCAGTTTATATGCGACGAAGTAACTAGTTTAATGGCGAGCACAAATTTTGACGATGTCACATTCGAAGAATCAAAAGCATTTTTGCATTTCAAAGAATTGATGAAACTCATTTCTGACACATCGCTTGTCGGAAGTCAATTGATTGATTTATCGAAAAATGAAAGTAATCCACAAGAATAATAAGTTTTTTATATTATACCATATTCCCGTATTCCCTTAGAAACAGCCGTATGTCGATAAAGGTGAGTCTGACCAGTTTTTGACAAGTAGCCAACTGTCATTTTTCCGGCATGCCGTAAAATTCGAATCGGTGCCGTAAATTCGAATCGGTGCCGTAAAATTCGAATCGGTGCCGTAAAATTCGAATCGGTGCCGTAAAATTCGAATCGGTGCCGTAAAATTCGAATCGGTGCCGTAAAATTCGAATCGGTGCCGTAAAATTCGAATCGGTGCCGTAAAATTCGAATCGGTGCCGTAAAATTCGAATCGGTGCCGTAAAATTCGAATCGGTGCCGTAAAATTCGAATCGGTGCCGTAAAATTCGAATCGGTGCCGTAAAATTCGAATCGGTGCCGTAAAATTCGAATCGGTGCCATAAAATTCGAATCGATGCCGTAAAATTCGAACGTGTCGTAAAACATAACCCACATTCTATCCGGCATGCCGGGTAATCTGAATTTTTTGGCACCCTGGTCAGACTCACTATTATCCAGCATGCCGTTGTTTCCGAAGAAATATGGTGTTATTAGAGAAAGAATTAAGTTTATAGACGCAAGTGGCGACTCAGGTCATACATGTATTTTATAATTTATACATTTTTTTCTTAGTTTTATCTCTTGGATGTCGTGTGGAACTAATCATTTGGGCCCATTTTTGTTTTTCATCTTCGTGCAACACCGAGGGAATCGCAATGGTGCTTCACCATGCTCACCAATTGACCACCATGATGGATGTCTCACATTCAGCTTTAGCAGTAATAATATTCAATTTTTTAAATTTGTCTTTATTTGATTGGTTAAATAATTCTAGGTCCGTTTATTAACGGGAATTGAACGATACAATGAAATGTTGTACGTTTTTGATCTGCTCATGGAATGGGACCAATTCGAACTGTTATTAAAAAAAGGAATGGATAAACTCTACTTTTTTAAAACCTCCCTACTTGATTACTTATGGCGTTTTCGGCACACCGATGTGCAGCGTTTCATGATGACCGCAGTCCGCTTTTGCTTGTATCGGGAAATGGGCGACATGATTCATTCAACTGCAAAAAAACAAATGGAACAAGCATCAGGTAATTTTTACGTTTTGTTTCATAAAATAAAATATTTTTTAAAAATTTCTTTTTTAAAGGAGAGCAAGACTTTGATCAAATACTGCAAGATTTGGCAGAAGCGGCTGAAAGTTATTCGAAAGCCGGTTGCCATAGACATGCGCAGAAATGCTGTCGACTCGCCGAATTGGTGGCACTACAAGTTTATTTTTTGCCTTCCGACAAAAGAATATTGGGATTGAGAGAGGAACAAGTGGACAAATTCATTTCTTACCATCCAGAATTTTACGAGTCTTATCTTGTGAGCTGCGCGTACGAAGCCAAAACCGATTGGGCGACTGCAATTTACTTTATTGTCGTTATTGGCGACAATCTGGAGTACTTGAAACAATTTCACAATTGTCTGGGTATGAGTAAGGATGTGGCTGAAAAAATTGTTGCCAGGTATACCAAAAAATATATATACCGTATATGCTCGCGTATAAGTCGACCCTGACTTAAAAGGGTCAAAAACCATTGAATTCGACTCTCTGAATTTTATTTTTTATTATTTTATTTTTTTAAAACATAAAACTACTATTGATCTGCATATAAATTGAACCAAATAAAATAAAAATAAAAAAAAACTAAAAAAATTAAAATAAAAGATTTGGTCCAAAAATCCTCGACTTATACGCGAGTATATACGGTATTTAAAATTATTTCTTTTTATATGATTAGATGGTTTTATTTCAGACTGGAAAAAGAGAAATCACCTACCGATAACATGATGAAGAATTGTGCATGTATTATTGAATTATTGGAGGATGTTCGTGATGCTTTTCCACTTAGCAGACGAATCAAATCGGATTTAACGGAACGGCTAACTAAAAGTGAAAGTGGACCATTTATAAGAGATGCAATAACACACAATTTGAGAATGTTTTGAAGTGATTTTATGTCTTTTTTGAAAACTGTGAAAATCAATAATTATTAAGTAGGTACCATATATTTTTGTGAATTACACCATAATTTAGATCATGTTGTAAGATTATTGTAAAGAGATATTTGAGATATTTTAGATATAAACGATTTTTTACATTTGTGGAATGACTTTTATGATCTTATGCTTGATTCCCACTTGGCAGAAATTCCGACAGAAAATTTTCTGCTGCAGAAAATTTTGAGCGTAGAAAGCAGCAGTGTTTACAAATTGCCTTCCTTAGTTGGCATCCATTTTTAAATTCTACTTTTCTGCACTTTTTTCCCCACTTCAGTCGACCAACGACAGAAAAACATACTTTTCTGCACAGCAGAAAATTTTCTGTCGGAATTTCTGCCAAGTGGGAACTAAGCATCATAGTCGTAAAGCGATTTTGAGACAGAGAGAGAGAGAATACGCTAGGGTTTACCAGCGAAAGCGATTTTGAACACTTCTAATGGTTAGTTCACATTGGTGTTCAAACTAGTGCATAACGTAATGCAAGATGGCTACGCAATGCATTGTGGATTTAAAATTTATTTTGAATAAGGAAGTAATGTAACTTAAGAAATTACAGCAACCAATGAGAAGACAGCTGCTTGTCCCATGAAAAACTAGATGGAATGAGATAGATAGATAGAATTGAGTTTATAGAAGCAAGCGACGACTAAGGTCATACACGTCTTTTAATCTGACCAATATAAATCTGACAAACAAACACATTTGACCATTGACAAATACTACATTCATACATCCCATTGCAGAATGGAATGCAGCATTACATTATCAAAAAAATGATCAAAAACAGAGACAAAAGCCACAAAAGAGAAAGCAGAGCAAAAAAAGAGGAGATAGATAACCAGAGGACCCATTAGCACCACTGCAGCGGAAAAACAAAGTGCTGCAATGGAGTACCCAGGGGAGGCCACAAGGAGGCTAGGCTTGGAAGTTTTCTCCCCCAGATGGAATGAGAAATTATGTGATTGATCGATTTACATTTACAGTCCACAAATTGTGTGAACAAAGCCATAGTAATGCTGGGTTCCCACTTGGCAGAAACAGAGCAGAAAGGGATAGATTTCTGTCCAATTTTCAGATTGGGATTTTTGTGCAGCATTTTGCTAATAATTTTTCTTTTTATGGATGAAATAAATAAGTAAAACAGTGCATAAAGCAGCAGTGTTTACAAATTGCCTTCCTTGGCTGGCATCCACTTTTAAATTTTATTTTTCTGCATTTTTCTGTCCAAGATGCAAACCAACGACAGAAAAACTTACTAATCTGCACTCAAATTTTCTGCAGGAGATAAATTTTCTGTCTAAGTTTCTGCCAAGTGAGAATCTAGTATTACTTTCTTTAAGTTACGTTACATTTTTGTGAGTTACGTTACATTTTTGTGAGTTATGTTACATTTTTGTGAGTTACGTTACATTTTTGTGAGTTACGTTACATTTTTGTGAGTTACGTTCAATGTGAACTAACCGTAACAACTGCTGCTCCGACCAATAGCGGTTAACGTTAACAAATCAAGAATGAACAACAAGCTAGAATTTTTATTACAACCATGTAACAAATTCTAAAGTTTAAACATGTTTATAACTATATGATAACTTAAAAAATATGAGTAAATTGAAGGTCATTAAAGTAGGATAAAATACATAAGCAAAAAAACCAAGTTGTGTCTTTGTCTCGGTTTCAAAAGCTTGCACCGAACTATGCCAACAGTAACTAAAACCAATCACTGAAGAGTAAAGGATTAAAACGACGCTTTGGTAAGGATGAGGAGCTTGCGAATAGAAGAAATCAATAGATGAACTAACAAAAAGCAGTTCAGCAGCAGCCACTAAAATGAATTGGGGAATTAGGTATTTGATGCTGATGTTGCTCGAAGTTGAGGAATTGTGAATGCTGAGATTGTACAACGATTTATCAATCGGATGTTGAACCAACAACACGTTGTAAATTCCACTTCTTCTCACAACGATATTCCCCACTCTAGTCATAGAGTCGCATTCATTCAAAGTCGAATTTCTCGGTTGCCAACATACAGTATACGACTTTGGTTGAAGGTGTTGATATGCAGTGAATCCGATCGACTTCTGTAAATAAAAAAAAATTTACTAAAAATACTTTTTTTGTAAATTTAGAAATTCTTCTTGGGTTTCTACATGGACCTATAATACCTGTTGTTGACTTGTTTTTCCACATCCACAATTATACACATAAGCAAACAATCTGTGATAAAATAAAATCTGGCAGTAATCCCCCGATCTTTCGACAAAATAATACACTATGCGTACAGTGCTAAGTGGCTCCGGTGGCAACACATCGACCTCTTTTTGCTGCACATAATTCACCTGAAGAGAGAAAGAGAGAGAATTAAGTTTATAGATGCACGTGGTTGCTTAGGCCATGCACGTCTTAAATCTGACAAAACTGAATTTGAAATACTAAATCTGAATAATAATTATTCACCTGAAACCCATTGGAACCCAAGACCAACGCATAACTTGTCAATCTAGCCGGTTTGAATCGGACCAGTCCTTCCACTTTATACAAGATTTTTCTGTCGTTCCAATTTCTTTCCACATAGTCTGTAATTTCTTTACTGTAATCCAGATTTCTGTACTTGTAAGTGGAATAAGGAGATACTAAAATCATTGGGTTTTCATCAAATTTCACATCCATAGTGCAGGGCAGTGCATTGATGATCAACAAGTTGGTCTTGTTGTACTCTGGTGGCAAAGGAAACTTATTCACCACCTCGAGAAAGAGAGAATTATGTTTATAAACGTACGCGGCGACTTAGACCAGATAGATAGATAGAATTGAGTTTATAGACGCAAGCGGCGACTTAGGCCATACACGTCTTTTAATCTGACACTCTGAAACTGACATACTAAATCTGACCAATATAAATCTGACACAGACAAACACATTTGACCAATGATAACCACTACATTCCATTACAGAATGGAATGCAGTCTTACATTATCATAGAATTGGTCAAAAACAAAGACAAAAGCCACAGAAGGGAAAGAGGAGCAAAAAACTGAAAAAATATAGATAACCAGAGGACCCATTAGCACCACTGCAGAGGAAAAACAAAGTGCTCCAGTGGAGTACCCAGGGGAGGCCACAAGGAGGCTGGGCATGGAAGTTTTCTCCCCCGAGACCACGAGGAAGCTAGGCTTGGAAGTTTTCTCCTCCATAGAAGAGCAAAAAGAAGTAAAGTCAGACAATCAGACTATGCTGAGCTTGGAAGTTTTTTCCTCCGTTATCCGGAGAATTTAGGGGATTGAGTAAATGCAACTCTGTACGCATAGTCTGATTATTTATTATTATAAAAACAAACTTTAAAACTAAAACCAGACTTACGCAACATGTTAAACGGGCAACATTAAATCAAATCAAACTATATATTCTACAAAGCTTAATAAAACGAATCACAAAAGAGACACTATGACAATCGTCAAAGACATCGAGAGTCACTACCTCGAAGGTAACGAATGCGTGGATCAAGTCAGCCACCACAAGAAGCACACCGGCCAATCCCATTCTTCGGAGCGGAGACAACGTAAACTTGCTTTCTGGCATCAGCGGATAAAACACGTACAATTTGAGGAATGTTCCAAAAATTACGATCAAACTCGTCAGAGACAGCAGGTGGTCTTGGTTCACGATGGTTCCATTGATCTGCTCGTCGGTGTAAGGCACTATTCTGACCCATTTGGAATTCTTCAGATGAATCCCGATCCAGAACAAGGGCATAACGCACAAAAACTTCATTAATTTCAGCACTTGCCGGATGCTTTCTGTCGTCATGATGCCGAACTTGTCGTTGGCGTATCCTAACCAGTGGGCCGGTTTCAGCAAGAAGTGCCGCGTGAACTTGCAGCGAATGGCCCAAGTGGCACATCGAAGAGACAACAACACGATGTTGGGTTTATGCGATTGCTGTCTCAAACGCTTGTAGCTTGCCATACCAATTAAATAGATGATCCAACTCAGGACAACCAGACAGGCAAATACAATGAACTGCACTTGGTAACAGAAGGAGTTGTCCACTTCGCAGGCAAAAAACAAGACCGGTTGAAACACAATAAGCGTGAATGTGGCAATGTGGTATCCGCAATACAGGATCGAAAAGCAGTTCTCTCTTTGGTTATTATTTCCACTCGAACCGGTGAAATGTTTGGCGATCGAAGTCAAACACGAAGAAAAAATAAATGAAAAGTTGAGTAAAAGAAATGTGCCTATTACATCGAGTGTTATTCTGCTGCTGGTGGAATAGTCCCCTGTGGCAAATGATATTAACGTGGTTGCAAACATGAAGATTGGGAAAACAAAATTGGATATCTGGGTCGGATTGAGGAATTTGTCGGATATCACTATGTAGATGGTCGTCAGGAATATATTGAAGAAGCACAATGTCACATTGAGTATGATTGTCCATTTCTTGCTGTAAAATTGTTGACTTTCCACAAAGCGTTGTTGCTTGATCAAGATTTGAATGAAGGCAGTCCAGGAAAGGATTAGAGATGCCAATAAGTAAATAATGCCTTTTGGGTAAATGACTTTCTTCTGGTACTGGTGTGTACTTGGAGTGGTAAGGAAATTATCACTTATTATTGGCATCTGCTCTTCTCCTCCTTTATCATCCTCCCTTTCTTTATCCTCTTCTCCTTCTTTATCATCCTTTCTTTCTTTATCATCCTCTCCTTCAGTATCCATTTTGCTGAACCAGTTTAGCCTTTTTGAATTTACAATTTGAATAGATGTTATCTCAATCTGGTGAGAGTGCAATAAATCATATCAAATTGTTGCAGTGCATAAACTTGTCACTTGGCAACTTATTTTTGAGTTATCAATTGTGTAAATTGTGAAGAGCACATTCGTTTATATTGTCTGCCTATTTTTATTTTATATGTTGCTAGTTTTTTCCTATTTCCTATTTTTGGCAAAAATAAGTTCCTATTAACAGACTGTTTTTTAAATAACATTGTATTAAACAAAATGATTCTAAACTTTCTAATTGGAAATTTTTGTCTAACTTCAACGGTTTTTAACCCTCAGATAGGCAAGCTTTAAAAATAACATTAGTGGATTACCCATAGACACGATCATGTTCATATTTCGGGTCAAGTAGTTAAAGCGCTGTAGCATTTGGTTGAAAAAACTGCCGCTGTTGGCGCTAGTTTTTTCCAAAAATGTCCACTGCACATGCGTACGGATTTTCATCTTTACTTGGCTTTCCTGCTTCACAATCTTTTTCAACGTGATCGTCTGCTAGTAACCCTAAACAGAAGCGCTTTATGCCAATATGCAGTGAAGCCGGCTTTTTTTTCTGCTGCGGTTTTAAGGGGCTAAAATTTGCCGATCAATTATTATTATTTCAATAAATATCAAAGCAAATACTTCAAATTTTTTTTTATATAAAGGCCGGGCTTGGAAGTTTTCTCCCCCATCACCCTGTATAACTTGATTTAATTTAATGTCGCTTGTTTAACACGTGTAATTCAGTTTTAATGTGAGCCAGATTTCTTTTTGTCAGTTAATGGCGTATATGGCCGTAGTAGGTAAATCTTATTTTCTCTCTATCTCTCTCTCTCTGGTGGTCGTTAGTCTGTTGGCCAACTGTAATTGGCTATTCCTCGTTGTCTATCTACAGAACATATGTATAAGAACATCTGGTATAGTGTGTGGCAGTGACCGATGGTCATTCATGAATAAAAAATAAGAAATCAGATTATGTGTATTATATTTAAATTCTCATATAATAAAAACAATTCAAAACATATTTTGTTTACCAAAATGAAGTTAATTAACCCTCAGAAGCCTATCCTATGGGACAATTGACACAGGCAATAATTCTGAAAACAAATTTTTTTCAAAAAATTTTTCAAAAAATCTGAAATTTTCTGGAGCTGTTTACAAAGTGGTTTTACATACACTCAATTTATTTGGTAATTTTCAGACTTATAAAAAAAATTATTGTAAAGAGAAAATATGAGCCCCTTAAAATCTCAGCTTAAAACGTTTGCTGTTTTCACTGCATTTTTTCTCTTTAGTGAGAGCGCTTTTAAAATACAACGCCACCTATATGCAAAGTAGAGAATAAACGAAGCAGTAGGCACATGTTCAGTTCACATTTCATGTCAATTGCAATTAATTGCACTAATTGGAATTAAAAATAAGTTAATATACACAATTATTATAAATAAATGATTAAACACACCTTGCATGCTGTTCAAGTGATCACATTTTGCCCGAGTGTCTTGATTTTTACAATCGGTGACACCTAGCGTCAGTTGGTAAAACCATGGTAACCATGGTAACAGCACTAAAGCGCTTCAACTCGGAGTATATAAAACATGTCAATTGACACCACTAATAGGTCTTTGCGTTGATCCAAAATCTTAGGCGTCTGAGGGTTAAATGAGTCACTAATTTTAAAAATAGTCATCTAAAATTGTGACATGTGCACTCTGGTGCCAGCTTACCCCAACTTTCATTGTATTAAATCTGAATATAGAATATTCATTATTGATGTAAAGATGGAACTAGGCGACATACTTAAAAAGAAACGTTCACCTTTAAACCTGTTTGATCTGGCTTTAAATAGCATTGTTCATCTCTTATTCCAATGGAAACCAAATCTAGAAGACACAGCTGTCGAAAAAGCCTTAAACAGTGTCAAACTAGCATTCCAATCAGTCATTCAAATGAAATGGCAGAAGAAACGTGATCAGCAGCACGATTTCAACCAAATGGTCAAGTACATACAACAACTCAGTCAGTATGGATTATAGTACTAACTACTGAACAATATTGATAATATATCATACTTTAATTCATTATATACAGCTTCAACAGTTTTGAAACAACTTTTCGAGCGTTTTGTAAACTGGGACCAAGAACACGACCAAGAATACAGCATTCAAGCAAGTCATGTGGCTCTCTTTATACACCATGAAATCACGGAAATCAAGCTCACTTTCACTAATCCGCGTTTTGATTTTGAATATCTTCTTGCCCTTTGCGGTCACTTGATGGGAGTGAGTGAAACAAAATTCAATCCAAATTTTGATTTCAAAATTTCAGTTTTGATGCAGTTTAGGCTTGGAAATGTACTGTTTAAACATAATAATGCACTTTTTCGGTGCAAAATAACTTTTTAACACCAAAAAAATACATTATTAATACATTAATACATTATTTCATAATTATTGTTATTATTTTATTTTTATTACTATTATTAATCTTTCAGAATGTCAACGAGTTGCAGTTACCAGCGTACAGTTCTCTGCCGCCTGCGGCATGCGAACAACTGACTCGCACGCTGCCGAATTTGAAAATACTGAATTTACTCACGATTAAAATCACCGACGACGCAATCAAGCAAATCATGATGATCTATCTGCAAGAGCTGAATTTGTCATGCATCAGTGAGCGTGGCATCCTGCTACTTTGCTGCAAAATGTCAAAATGCAAATTTTCTTTGCAAACCTTGCAAATAACAAATTGCGAAGTGAACGAGAAATATCAAGGACTCATTCTCGAGTCCATGCCTGCATTGGAACATTTGTACATACAAAATTTTAGGTTAGATATAGATAGATAGAATTGAGTTTATAGACGCAAGCGGCGACTTAGATTATAGATAGATAGATAGATAGATAGAGAGAGAGAATTGAGTTTATAGACGCAAGCGACGACTTAGGTCATACACGTCTTTTATCTGACATACTGAATCTGACATACTAAATCTAACCTATAATAAATCTAACACAAACAAACACATTTGACCATTGATAAACACTACATTCGTACATTCCATTGCAGAATGGAATGCAGTATTACATTATCAAATAATTGGTCAAAAACACAGACAAAAGTCACAGAAGAGAAAGAGGAGCAAAAAAGAAGGAAAGACAAATAACCAAAGAACCCATTAGCACCACTGCAGCGAAAAAACATAATGCTGCAGTGAAGTACCCAGGGGAGGCCACAAGGAGGCTGGGCTTGGAAGTTTTCTCTCTCAGATAGGTAGATAGAAAGAGAATGGTGTTTATAGACACAACTTAGACCATAGACGTCTTAAATCTGACATACTAAAACTGTAGATAGATAGATAGATAGATAGATAGATAGATAGATAGATAGATAGATAGATAGCTATATAAACAGACAGAATTAAGTTTATAGACGCAAGCGGCAACTTAGGTCATAGATAGATAGATAGAATTTAGACGCAAGCGACAACTTAGGCCATAAGTGTCTTAAATCTGACAAAACTGAATCTGACATACTAAATCTGACAAAACTTTAGGTTGATCAGTTTGCCTGACAAAGTGAAACAAGAGCCGCTAAACCTCCGCCAACTGACCTACTTCGACGGCACATCGATGGACATTGAAAAAGAATTAGAAATTGCAATCTACGCATGTCCGGTCGTCAATAAAATAGTGTTCGAGCACGACGTCTCCCACTTTACACCCCGAGTTTTGTTGCTTCTGTCCAAATTTGACTATTTGACCGTTTTATGCATCGAAGGTTCTCACTTAGAGACTCTGTACGTGATTGAAATGCGTTGGCTGCTGCCGAACATAAGGGAATTATCAATCGGATACTTTGCGACTAATTTCTCGAGTGGTCACTTTTTCTCTTTGCTCGACATGTGTCCCATGTTGCAAGTGCTCCGAGTGAGCGACTGCGATGGCTTCAATGACAGAATCGCTCATCAGACAGCACAACAAATGAGCGACAGAATTTTACGGGAGGTGGAGTTTACGTTCTGCGATATGCTTCGTCCAGTGGGAATAGGTGAACTGCTGAAAATACCATCGTTGCATAAATGCTTGGTCAGATACGAAACGCTTAGACTGTATGACGTGGACACTGACGAGGTGCGAGAACTACATGTGATTGCTTGTGAACATAATATGGAATTAGATGTACGTCTTAAAAACTCCATTATCTTAGTTTCAGTCAATTGCAAATAAAGTTTGTGATTTATTAGCTGCAAAGATTTTGTTTTTCTTTTATAATTACACTAAAATTGCCTACACAAAACTGACGGGCCAATAAATCAAAATTGGCCGATGGATAGAATGAAGTTTATACTTTTGTGATGTAAATGCTCCATAAATTGATTATTATGATCGTAGAGCGGTTTTATTCTCTAACTATAAATTATTGGTTCGCCTGCGTGCGCAGAGGATCAATTAAAGTAGAACACAGTTGCAATTTCCAAATGTTTTATAAGATAAAATAATGATAGTTATACAATGATTGGCCAAAGAAGTGATCACTTACAGTTCTCATCAGTTACGGATCCATAGAACATTCAATTTCTGTCTCACGGTCAAATCGGGCATTAATCGACAATTTCCCGGTCGTGCACGGCGTGTTTGGCGGCAACCACGCTTGAGGCCGTCAAGAGGACAATCAGTCAAACGCGAACTTGGGTGGAATTATCAGGAATGAGTAGATTTGAGCATTGGGAGCCTTTTTATAGAGTGGACACCACAGGTGCCTCCCCTTGGGATGATGTCAGTTGCGCTTTTGCGTGTTTATGATGACACTCTTTTAATTGCTCTCTTGTGACTCTGACCAATGCCACACTCTCTAAAAACTGCTGTGTTGAAAATTAACCAAATATTATGGGTTATGGATGTTGGGTCAAATGTAGCCCATCTTGGATTAAACATATGGTTCAACAACCCAACCTACTGGGTAAGGACTAAAATGGATTACATTCCTTTAACCCAAGCAACAAACTCTGGATTATAAATTTTTCTGTTTACTAATTGAAGTGGGTGATAACGACTACAATGTATTTAGTACTACAATTTTGAAGTTAGCTGTCAAGATAACTTCAAAGTTTAAATCTTCTAAATAGTGATAGCTATTGCTTTTGCTGCTTGATTTAAGTAAACACAATCTTTTTATTCATGCTTCTCAAGAACTAACCTTAGAGTAAAGATTTTTCGTTTTGTAAATAAAAATTGAATAAATTATTTGAACATTTTTTTAAAATTTGATTTTTTTCTTCGTTTTTTTTTTTTAAATTATACAGAATTTTATATGATTTATAAAGAAACAAAATATTAACAGTTCTTCGATTTAGACTACCGTAAGTTCAAGATTCCCAAGATTGGCATAACTATTATCAATTTTTCTGGTTTAAACTATTAACTCATGCATTGGTTATGTTGCTGCTTTGTTCCAAATGACACTTCTTCTAACATTATTACACTGTTGCAAACAGTACAGCAACGTTGCCAACAGTGCAGCAATGTTAGACGAAGTGTCATTTGGAACAATGAAGCAACATTGCAACGTTGCAGCAACATTTGGTGTTACCTGGGTTGGGTTGGGTGACTTGTAAGATGGGTAAGTGGTATGACTCACTTCATTGAGTCAAGACAACCCAATTTGTGTTAGATAAATGTGTACTCCAATAAAGGTTAAAATTAACCCAACTTGGGTCAAAATTAACCCAGCAGTTTTTAGAGAGTAGACGCAAGCAGCAACTTGCCATACACGTCATTGACAAAATTGAATCTAATATACTAAATTTGACAAAATGAAACTGACATTAAATCTGACAAATATAAATCTGACAAATATAAATCTGACAAATATAAATCTGACAAATATAAATCTGACAAATATAAATCTGACAAATATAAATCTGACAAATATAAATCTGACAAATATAAATCTGACAAATATAAATCTGACAAATATAAATCTGACAAATATAAATTCTGACAAATATAAATCTGACAAATATAAATCTGACAAATATAAATCTGACAAATATAAATCTGACAAATATAAATCTGACAAATATAAATCTGACAAATATAAATCTGACAAATATAAATCTGACAAATATAAATCTGACAAATATAAATCTGACAAATATAAATCTGTCAAATATAAATCTGACAAATATAAATCTGACACAATATAAACCCATTTGACCATTGATAAAAACTACATTTGTACATTCTGTTGCAGAATGGAATGCAGTCTTACATTATCAAAGAATTGTTCAAAAGCACAAAAACAAAAGCTACACAAGAAAAAAAGAACAAAAAAGAAGAAAAGACAGATAACCAGAGGACCTATTATTATAGCAGCACTGCAGCGAAAAGACAAAGTAATAAGTGGAGAACCCAGGGGATGCCACGAGGAAGCCGGGCTTGGACGTTTTCTTCCTCAACTGGAAGAAACACCTAAAACTCTATTTAACAATTCGTGCACAAAACTCCTATTGGTTGATGACCTATATGCATTGTACTGAAAGTATATATTGTGATATCTTATTTTAATCCTCTGGTTGAGCTGAGTCGAAAAATCATTGCTTTTTAGACCAAAAATGTGCGTGCCATTGTTAACGAACGAAAACAAAAAATGTGAAAATAGCGATTAAAAATGTGAAATTATCGATTTAATCAATGAAAAATGTGAAATTATCGATTTAATCAATGAAAAATGTGAAATTATCGATTTAATCAATGAAAAATGAAAAAACTTCATGTATGTCATTGCTAAGTCTGTAGTTACTGCCTCTAATGGTCATACTGCTGTTCAATTGGACACAGGCTGACCACCAAGAGAGTGACCATTATAAAAGGGCTCGCAGAGCTCTATTTGGCTACAGATACAATTACCCTTTAAGATATATTAATATTATGTTCAAAGTTACCTAGTTGACGTGGTTTCAGAACGCCTTTTTAAGACTCTCGAACCGGCAGGTGCAACAACCGTAAAGACCGTAGTGAGCCATAGCATTCATGTTATGAAGGCCTATGTATCGCAAATGCAAACGTAGTGATGACATGATGTTGTAACACATCGGAAAGCGGTAGTTGTTGTATTCTGGACATGCCAGTTTTCTTGACCACTCTAATTTATGTCGGATAATTATCTACTAACGTGTTTATGTCGCAATGCGGAGTGCCAGACTATAAGGATGACGGCCAAGTGGGCCACTTGACCCACGCAACATCCCACTCAACTCTCGTTTACAGTAATTATGTTATCGTATTGCCTTGTTAGCAATACTCTGGTCAAGTGGCCAGAGTATCGAACGTCATCTGTCTGGGACATATTGTCACTCGGCAATGTCAGCCCAAACCTTGTGACGAATCCAGTTCTAAGTCAACCGTTAGTCGGATCGATCTTCCATCCTAATCCTGTTAGAACCACCTCAGCCAAACCAGGAATGGCAGATAGAAGTTCAGGCCTAGACATAATCCAGATCCACCCTCATATATCTATATTATTATATTCTGTTCGATAGCATATTATTCCTGGCTTTAGATTTGTAGAAGTAATTGTTAGTCAGTGCTCTGTTAATAAATTCATATTGTTATGTGTTGATAAGTTATGTGTATATTTCCCCTCTGAGTTTCCATACAATTTCCACACATCAAGTTATCACTTCCAAATCTCGCGTAGTTGTTAGTGATTTAGTCGGTATTTCGAGGTTATTATCACTTGGTAATTTCCTCGAATATCGGATCGTCACAACTATGACACGCGAAAATAACTCTACGTATCAACGTTGGTGGGATGTATGCTTTAAAACCTGCATCTGAATCATTCAACTCTTCTTCGAAAGTTGGATGAAACTTTACAATCATACTATACGTATCAGGTTCACTCGTTTCACTGTTGACATCTGTCATTAGTGGACATCTGTCAATCCTTTGGCTTTCTCCTTGAATTCCTTCGAGAATTTTTCATTTTTCTTTTTCTTCTGTTCATCGTCCAGCATGAGATATTCTGTAATTAAAATGCAGAACGGATCTTTCCGCTGCTCTGCGATTATATCTACTCGGGTTGGTGGTACTTCATTTAAAAGATCAGTTAGTGTGCTATATAGCGTCACTTTCTGTCCTTCATCTGTATCACCCTCCCCCTCTTCTGATAATTCAGTTGATTTGATCTCCTCCTTTGAGGGCGAATCAACTGGATCATCAGGATGATAGAATCTTACTTTACAATTGCAAAGATATTCGCTCCTGGGTTTGATTAACTTTAAACCAGGTTTTGTTACCGTTCCAATCGGGCCACTAACGGGTTGGTTCTTTCATTTCTAGATAATCATCTGCGGGGATGTCCTCAGTTGGCAATGGAGCACGCGAGAGGACATCAGCGACGCAATTTAATCGACCTTGCCGATAAATTATCTTGAATGCCCCACTTTGGATCCGAATGGCCCATCGACCAAAACGTTCAGAGGGCTCCGGCGTACTCATTAACCATTTAAAAGCTTGAGCATCTGATTCTAGAATAAAAGTTGTGTACTCGATGTATGGCTTGAACCATTCTATGGCCCAAACCACAGCCAAACACTCTAACTCGGGTGTTGAGTACCTTACTTCTGCTCCCCTCAAAACTCTACTGGCAAATGCCACAGGTTTCGGGGTTGGAATAAATTCCTGTTTCTTTTCATTCCAGACATCCTCATCTTGGCATAGGACTGCGCCCAGACCTTGATGAGAAGCATCTGTTAATATCACAAAAGGTTGTGATAAATTCGGCATTTTAAGAACATTATCCGCAGACAACAATGCTTTCAACGTATCAAACGTATGTTGCTGTGCTTCATCCCACACGAAATCTACTTTACCGCTCATCACTGAAGTCAGTGGTAATGCGATGGTACCGAAATCGGGGATGAATTTTCGGAAAAGTTAATCATTCCATGGAACCTTTGGATGCCCTTGGCATCTGTGGGTACTGGAAATTTGCTGATAGCTGAAATTTTATGTGGTCCCCCTTCAACCCTTCTGGGGTGATAAGGTACCCTAAAAATTTCAATGAAGTTCGTCCAAACTTGGATTTCTTCAAATTTACAGTTAATTTTGCCTTTTCAAGCTCTTCGAGCACAGTTTTCACATGAATCATGTGCTCTTCCCAAGTGTCTGAGTAAATTATAACATCATCAAGATAGACTGACGTATAATTCTGCATCTCTCCCTCCACTACTTCTTCCATCATTTGCTGGAAGTGTTGGGGGCATTACACAGGCCAAATGGCATGCGAACGAACTGATACCTACCTTTTGGAGTATAGAAAGCTGTTTTATGTTTATCTTCTTCTTTCATCTTGACCTGATAATAACCTTTCACTAGATCTAAAGAAGTAAAAAATTTGGCCTGTCCACACTTGTGGATCAGGTGATTAAACACTCATTAAACACCTCAATCAACTTTTCTTGAGTTACCCAATTCTGTTTGGGTTTCTTCGTGTCAGGTTCTGTTGGTGTGGTACCTTGGCGGTCAGTCTGCCTTTTACTTGAGGATTCTTCCAACTCTTTCTTTTTCTTCCATGCTAGGTACTTATGACATTCTCTCTTCTGGTGACCTGGCTTCGAGCAAAAGAAACACTTGCCCGGTTTTCGATCATTGACGACAGCTGGTTCCGCTGTTTTCTCCTGTAGGTGAAAAACCTGGAATTTCAGCTCCATGTCATCATTAGACTTGTCATCGGACGATTTTTCGATCATCGACTCCTTCTGGAGTAATTCGGCAAGAACCTTGATATTTTCGACCGTGGCTGGTGATTTTTTGACCACTGGTTTTGGTTTACGAACATCAACCACAGCCGTTTTGGACTCCGTCTGACTCCCCTGAGCTGGCGGGTCCGAATCATCGTATAAACTACGATTAGTCAGAATTGACTTATAAATTGTGTGAAAACTCTCTTTTGATCTGAGACCAGAGGAAATTAGAGTATTTCTGCCATAAGCATTGGCATTTAAGAAGACTTCAATGGCATCTGCCTTTGAGCCTAACGCTGTCTGCTGGGACCACACAGTCTTATACCTATTAATATAATCGCACAATGATTCTTCAGGACCCTGAATAATGTTACGTAACATATTCATTCGATTAGTTTCTGTTATTTGATGCTAAAAAACCCATGTTGGTGCGGAACAAAAAGAGGCAGTTTACACCTCACAAGCAAACCCGGCAAGTGAGTAAAATTTTATTTAAAAACCATGACAACAGGTGACAAAAACCTACGGAGGCTTTGGATGGCCAATACATAAAATAACTCCAAATACAAATAATACAGTGACTTACTGGTAACATAAATAAAACATAATAATACATTAATAAATAGAACAAATTCAAAATAAAACTGAAATATATCAACAGTTTCCGATAAACCAAATCGGTTCTTGAACTGGGTTACAAATGTCTCCCAATTCGTAAAAGTTTCCTGATTTTCGGTGAACCATTCATAGGCGGCGTCGAGCAGGTAGCTCGTCAATCCCTTATGAATTATCTCATCGAGAGTCAACCCGCTAGCCTGTGCTGCAGATTTTATAGCATTCAGAAAGCGGATACATTGATCCTGCATACCATCGAACGTGGGTATTTTCGCTCCTTTTAAATAATTCGAGGGACCAGGCCCATTTGAACCCTTGTTCTCCTGTTTTAAAGCAGCTGCAATACCCGCCATGCAATCCAAATTCTGTGCCCACATCTTGGCATTCATGTCTTCCGCATATGAGGAATGATTATGCCCAGATTTGTGTGACTGCCGGTATCTCGGTGGAGATGGCCGTTGTCTCGAAGAATTTGATCGTTGCCTTGGTGGCGAACGTGTAGTGGATCTAAAGCTCGAATGAGATCTAGGTTGACTATACCGCGGAGAGGAGTTCTTAGACTCAGAATCTCCTCTTTTTGGTGATGGAGTTAAATTTGGAGTTCCAGAAAGACATGACGCCGGACGCGACGTACTCCTTTCCTTCCTTTTGGGAAAAGATTCTCTCCTTTGATTAGTTGAGATTCCTTCCCCCTCATGCTGTTTTGGGTTAATCAGCGTCCGAGATGTCCCCTTGTGTAAGGATTCATCTCTTATATGACGCGACTTATTAGTCACAGAGGTGTCTCGACCTTCATGACTGGAGGAATGAGTACGTCTTCGACTAGGCATATTTGTCCAACCCACCGTACTCGAAGCGCTACTCCTTGTAACGTACGAATGATCATGTTCTGTTTCTTTATTGGCAGGGGACAAAGTAAGCGGAACACCCTCGCTTACGAAATCATGTGTCAGTCCTTCACGAAGAACGTACAACACAGGAGTTATTTTATTTTTGAACATTATTAAGTGTTGATTCCTTTCCACAAAGGTGAAAAGTTCTGTCAGAGTGTGAAACCTATTCGGCGAAACACCGTAATAATCACATGCTTTCTGCAATGCAACTGCATTGTCAGCCGCTTTTCTTTCATCTACTGACAAAGGAATGTTAGCGTAATGCACAGCTTGGTCAGTACCACCTAAAGATATTTCAATCGTATCTGCATCTTGGGCTTGAGTGGCGTTGGGACTATCTTCGATTTCCATTCTCTCTTCGACTTCCTCTACTTCATCCAACCCCGCATGTATAGCTGGGTTATTGTGAATCTCCGCCGCAGTTGTAGTTCGTTGTTTGTCCATGGCTCTGGTTATTCTAGGGCTAATCTTGGACATATTAATAAAATATTCTTTAAAAAAAATTCTATCAAAAACTATTTAAGCAAAATCAACTAGGGCGAAACTAGTTACAACAGGTTAGGACTGTACTACAGGGCTTCTACGAGGATAGGTGAAGGGGTGTTTGGCTATTTAAACCATAGGCACCCTGGGTGGTAACAAAGATCCCAGATGTCGGTTTCAGGCTAATCAGAGGTCGTCAATTGACTCCCTCAAAGGGTCTTAACCTCCAACATTCTGGACTAGGGATCAACAATGTGTAAGGAAACAATTATATCTACTTAAACTGCCTTAGAAATTAGCGGGGTGTCCTTAGGCCTACTCCAAAAAATTCCCATGTGGAAATTCTTTGTTCTGTTTAGTTTTTCTGTTTCTTATGTTGGGAAAAAAATGTTATTTAGTATCGGTCATTTTTTGTTTGTTTTAATTACTTTCCTTCATTTTACTAGTGCGCGGAACACTAGCGTGTAGGGGTCTTAAAATCCTGCTCTGCGTCAAATCTTGACACAGGATCAGAATTCAACTTCTGCGCCAAATCTCGAAGCAGAATCGAACAGACCTCCCCGCCATCAAATCATGGTGAGTCCTACATTGATCATGTTAGGGTCCGAACACCTAAGATTTGAGTTCCATATGAGCTCCACTTTTACGCCGAAGTACTGATAAAAATGACAAACACAAAAATACTTTTACTCTTCATTTCGAGAGAATGTTTAAGACTCTTATGAGTTTCATACACTCAGTACAAGAAATGGGAAAAAGTAAAGGGTTCACATGAATGGCTTACTTTTATACTACTGTAATTTTTGATTACTAAAGAATAAAGTACTATATTTTAAAAAAAAGTTTTATTTATTTGAAAGGACATTGGAATTTATTACGGTTCATATCACATGGTCACAGCTCGATGGAAAATCTTATTTCAGCCCAATAGGGGAGTACCACTCAGCCCGTTTAGCGCCTCTACATGGAGTAGTAGAAATCACCTTTATATGATTCCATACCTCATCCAACCTTCTAGAAGTTCCAGTTGGCCGATGTAGAGTATATTTAGCCATCAATGAAATGAGTACGTGAATACGCAAGACCACTAAATTCCCTAATCAGATATAAAATTATTGCTAACATCTGTTTGGACATCTCGGAAGACGCACAGCCGACATCTTGCGATGTCAACTCTTAATAACCACATCAGCAATTTATCTCATATCTGGCTAACCTATTGTTTACAAGTGAATTTCGATTTCACTCGTATCTACTTTAAATAGTTTAATTAAGGTTTAACTAGATTTTACCTTAACTCTAATATGATAATCTTACGAGATATTAACAAAATTTCCTGAACTAATAATTTTATTCGGCCGGTGTGGACAGTCTACTCACAGGAATACAGGTGTCCGATCTCATGCCGCTAACTAGAGAGGGTTATGGGTGTCCCTTGCTCAATGGAACAAGAAAACACCCGTTGCAATTTTCCGAATTAAATTGCAACCTAAAATCTCGGTAGAACCTCCACGTGTGATGGTCATTTCTCCGAGGGCATTGTCTAATTACAGTGACCACGAGGAGAGGGCGTTTACACACAAAATCTAGCCGAGATAAAGTGCGCACTGAACGTGGGAAAATTGCAATACAAACTATGTCGTAACCTTTTACTTTTCTGTTGGTAGCGATTAATGAGAAATTAAATAGTAATGCGAGTGGTATAAAGTAAACGTAATTCTTTATTATACTGAGTCTGATTTTACACAGATAGGATCAAGATTTATCTCAATCTATTGTTGATGAATATACGAGTTGATGCGATAAATTATTATCGCGGGTCCTGAATTCGGTTCGGTCACGATTGGATGCTAAACTAGAAGTTATTCTGGTTTAGTCTGAATCCGGGTAGTTGGTCTGTTGTCTAGGGTTCTTCGGTTATTCGGTTTGGGTCTTTGGTTTAGATCGCGTTGGTCAAGTTGCTTAACTTTGCAAAGTTACTAAGGCTTTGTCCTGGCGAAACACGTGTCGTTGGCTAGGCCTGGCACACACGTGGATGTTGGGGTTTTCCTTTGTAGTGTTTGGTGGTTGAGTTTAAGGTTGATTTAACGAATATCCTTTCTATATTCGTAGGTCCTGACGCTTAAACTACAGCAGTCGTGTGAGTTATTCGGTGTGTATCCGTGGCATCGGGTCCTCAGTCAATCCCTGTATTTTATGGGGCCTGATCTGGCGAGGAAGTTTGTTGCTCTGTGGTTTACCTTGGTTCTCTGTGAATAATCTGGCAAACTTCCTGTTACAAGAGCTTTTATACTCTTGGTGTCACATGACCAGACAGGTGGAGAAGAGGGGTGTGACTACAAAGGGGTTGAGTCATCTCAACTCCTTCAACATTCCTGGTGGAGAATGTTCGTACTATAGCGAGGGTCAACTCTCGCCATACGATATGTTATTATAATAAAATAATATTAATTAATTGTCCTATATTAATTACTAATAACACTAGTCACCACAACTATAAAGAAACAGGAGACCTGATTCTCAAATCATGACAATATTTAATAGTAATATTAACGGATAACAATAAATATACCGAGGAACATATATACATAATGACAATTAATACTAACATTAGGGGCTGATTGCTGAACATGATAATGAATATAAATGACGAGAGTTCTAGCTTACGTTCCTGGCATCCTAAGTGGTTCTAAAGGAGAGGGAATCCATCAATCCGTCTAACGGTTGACTTTCTTATTCGTCACAAGGTTTGGGCTGACCGGGTCATGTGACGCGGTTCCCAGACAGACAACAACCGAGGATACGGTGATTTCACCGTATCATTCAATAACGAGACATAATGATACTATAAATACCGGAGAATGAGCGTAGATGAGAGTTACTTGGCGATAAGCATCGCCTAAGCCGAAGATCAACGTTCCGCATCGTAACATGCGTTCAGGAATCATTATTACAACCGAGGATAGAGTGGTCAATAACTGTCTGTCCCACTAAGACCACTCACCGATGTGTCATTATATGCGCTTAGGTTGAAATGTATATTTGCGGTACATATGCTTCCGTGACATAAATGCCACGACTACTACGGTCTTTACGGTTTTGCACCAGCCGGCTCATAGCAACAAAGCTTTTTGTATCACATAAATGCAAGTAACTGTTAGCAACATAATAATATATCTTTAAGTGAACTTTAGGGGCGCTGGAACTGAGCTCTGCAGGCTCTTATATAGTGGATACCCCATAGGAGGTCGGACTGGGGTCCAATGGGACATCAGTACGGCCTGCAGGGCAGTCCACTATAGTACAACAGGTGACTTGTAGGGACGTTGGACCAACCGGGACAACGTTCTACTAACTCAGGGGAGTCTTTCACCTGTAGGGTCACTACTACGTCAGAGAAATAGGTCACAGGTGTGATCAATTTCCCAGATATACACATAGAAGAGTAATTATCGTGGTCAACTGACCACAGCAAATTCCTATCACAGGATAACTTCCCATGTTAGAATAATAATATATCATATTATTATTCACCATAATTCATAAACTAAACTCACTTATGAAATATTTACTTGTCAAATCTTATAAAGCCAAGCATGAAACCAAAGCTAGGTTTCATAAATAGTCAACATTTGAACGTGGCGCGACTTAACAGTCAGCGCCATCGAGTGGTAGAATAATAAGGTGATTTCCGGGATTCGTCTGTCACAAACCATCTCAAGGACGCAAGGATTCTCTCCGGCGTTCTTAAACTTCGGCAGGAAGTTAAGAATTCCATGGGATACACGAATCTTCGATGAGGAATTAACAATAGATCCGGAGAAACCACACAAATATGTCCCCAAATTAGAAACGATTATCTCATCAACGTACCAACTAGGGATGCACCGGAAAAAAAAAATTTTTTCCAATTTTTTTTTTTTAAACAAAAATTAGGCAAAATTCGATATTTGGTCAAAATTTAGTTGTATACAAATAATAGTATTATAAATAAAGTGTTTTTAATAATAATTTTATTATTTTATAATTTTTTTAATTTTTTAAATTTTTAAAATTCGGTTTTGAGATCCGGAGTAAATCCGGTGTTCGGAATTTTTAGATGAAATAGTCCGGTATTCGACCGGTATTCGGAATTTAAATAAATTCAAAATTCGGTGAAATTCGGCATCCGGAATCCGGTGATTTTTGGATCCGGTGCATCCCTAGTACCAACATATGATGACTAATATTTTTGGAAACACGTATTATCCGACGCAGCTAAAGGCATCACGGCAAGCTTAGCAGACAAAAGGGAAGGACCTTGTGTCATTACTGACGTATACGACAGCGGAGCATACGGGCTAAAACTATTAGCCACGAACAAAAAATTCAGATCCATTAATGGACGAGAATTAACCCCATATTTTCCAAAGTTTACTCAAGAAATATGGACTAAAGAATTGGAAAGAATCGGATGGAAAACCTTCCGACTCAGATAGGTAGATAGAATTGAGTTTATAGACGCAAGTGGTGACTTAGGTCATACACGTCTTTTAATCTGACATACTAAACTGGACGTGTGTTTCGACACGGGTAAGCCGGCTCGGCGCGGCGACTGAGACCTTTAACCTTAGCCGCCGCCAACATCTGGTGAGAAGTTGCTAGCCGCAGCCGCCGTGGCTTCAACTTTTTCCAGCCGGCTGGCGGCTGTAGCCAATGAAATTAAAACATTACATCTGTAATGTGTAGTAGAGTTTGTACACATTATAATGTAACGTTTGTGTACGTTAAATTGATTGTATACATTCAATATGTGCAAAAAAATAATTTAAAATTTTTT
>JH430794.1:11804-32947 GCA_000239455.1 Strigamia maritima | reverse complement strand
CAACTCACCTGACTAAAAATAATCTGCACTGCACTCAAAAAAAAAAATGTAGTGTGATTTGAAACCATAATTATAAGTAAATATTATTTTTATCAGACAAAAAAAAGTGGTTTGTAGCTCAGTTTTTACTCTAAACCACAAATTCACATAAAAATAATATTTTTTTAAACTTTGCGATTTTTTATAGTTTCAGTTTGCATATGAAAAACGAAGATAAAAAAGCAGGAAATGTCGCAGCATCATTACCAGGAAACTGCGACTTACAATCAAAACTATAAATTAAAAACTTATGCGTCATTTCTATTAACAATAACGTTTTTTTCTTCTATGCAAACTGAAACTATGAAATCGCAGCTAATAAACCGAACAGCAATTTGGACTATGAACTCCTGGATCAAGTTAAAGTTCGCGGAGAAAAGTTACCACCAAAATGTATACTTTAAATTTGTTCGTGAATAACGTTAATTAGAAAAATGTTAATACACACAACTTACTATTTCCAGCTAAAACAAGGCTAACCACACGCAACATTACTGATCCTCTCAAACCGAGCCGTCAAGTCAAGGTTGCTGACGGTGAACAGTCATCAAACTACAACTTTTCCAATTTCTATACTACTTATGACTGCATGTAACTAAGTTTTACGCGGTATTCCATAACATGTGTACTAGAAATTGTATAAAATCTATTACCGCGTCACGCTGCGAATTCTCAAGCAAACACATCAGGGAATTCCCCGTCCATTATTCTAAGTATATTGGCATATACTTAGATATACCCAGATACACTGGCATATACCCAGATTTCCAAAAGTATAAAACATTTTATCATTAATTGGCAACAGTTTTTAAGAAGTATAAGTATATAGGTTGATTAAAAAGGTAAGTTCATTAAAAGGGTACATTAGGTATTTTAAAAGCTTACAATTTTACATCACATGGTTTCATTATCTTAGCTGCACGACATTTTGTCGTTTTTGGTCGTAGTTAAGTTTAATGGACTGCAGGGACGCCATTAAAGAAGTAAATGAAGGTTTACAGAAATAATTTAAAATTTTGTGACAATTCTTGTGGCAAATGGCTCACTACAAAATGCTGGGTACCCTGTCCACTTCGTTCGACAAATTAATTTTTTAATCGATTTGGCAAAAAAGAAATCATAATTTATCGGAAAAAAATTAATAATTTTTTTTTGAAAAAAAAAAAATTCGAAATTGAAAGAGAAATAAAAATAGAAATACTTGTAGGAGCTCCAAACTCCAAACTCACTTATTATTGAAAGTTCGGTTCGATAAATTCAAAGTCAAGTCATTGACCCGATGAAATACCTCATAAGCCCGAGTTGAGTCTTCAGTTAAAAATCACAAACGATATTTTCAAACATTGATTAAAAATTGATCGGTTCAGTTTCAGTTTTGGTTTGGGTCGGTTTCTGTTTTAGAAAACAAAACCAAATTCAATTTATTCAGTTGGATTTTAGTTTGGTTGAGTTCAGTTCAATTTCAACGTTTAAAAAATTCAGTTCGGTTTCAGCTTTCAGTTCTTACCCAAACTGAAATTTTAAAAGATTTAAACAATCTCTAAGATTTGATCAAATTTGATGGGTTTCCTTTAGATTTTAGATTTCGTGAATATTATAAAAATTTCGTGAATCTTATAAAAAATTTCGTGAATCTTATAAAAAATTTCGTGATTTTTGAAAAATCAAATTTTTGACAATTTGATATTTCCAGCATTATATAGCTGTACTTTATCATCCTTGCTCGAAGCTTGTTACTGGAGAATATTTCCATTCCCTATCATAATCTGAGGCAGCACTCGTAGCAGCATAACTTCGAAAAAGAATCTAGATTTGCTTTTAAATGGAATTATAATAATAGATTCTTATTACTTATATTAGTTGTATACGGTAACTTCGAATTACGAGAAATAAACAAAAATTGAGTAAAGACAAGGTCGGCTCACCGCAAGCATTAGGCCAGGGAAGCCCATTTCAGGCGTTATAAGCTACGGCAGATTAGATTAAGTTATGATTTTAGGAAATTTTATTAAACAACTTAAATTTTTCTTGTTTTTAGATAGTCGTAAACATTCAAACATGGGCGGTTCACCTTCCAAATTTGAAGAATTCTGCAACACCTTGCACATTGGAGATTTGATCGAATTTCCGCCTACAGATAACAATTTTGCACATTGGGCAGTATACGTGGGTAAAAAGGAGGGAAAACACTCTGTGATTCATGCCGTTACACACCCTTATTACAAGAAAAAGAAAATAAGGATTCAGGTTCATCAGGTGGGAAGGCTGGTGCTGCCGCTGCGGAAGCAATGCGAAACCTCCACTATGATCAACTCATTCATTTGCGAAAGAAAATGCAATGTGAAGCAATTATTCGTTTAGAGCCAATTGAAGACGTTCCTAATTTTGAAAACGCAAAAGTCAATAATTATCACGATCCATTTACAAATCGCTTACATGATTACGTCATCGAGGCTAATGCAAATCGGGAAAAGGACAAAATTATCCAGTTCCATAGCATCGCTAACAATTGCGAACATTTCGCGACAAATTGTCGCTACGGTAAAAAGATGAGCAACCAAAGTGTCAATTTAGTCCTGGCTCATCCAGAGGTAATATTTATTTTTCTGTTTTCATTATTTGTCATTTGATTGCAATTTAAATTATTTTGTTTTTCTATAGCTCATTAATAAAATCTGTGAAGATGATGTAGTGCTTCGTGAATACGTCCAAACCATCATTCCAAACCAGATAAAAGTTGATAAAGGCGGATCAAGTGCGAAAATCAGCCCAATAACCACCCAAGAAAAGAGAAGTTTTGTTATCCATACGGATAACAAAAATACTGCTTTTTTGGACAAGTTGGAGGGTTCCGCCGAGCCACTGAGTCATTGTCCCATCAAACCCGTTCGTCCAAATGTCCGATTTTTCAATCCGCCTCGGAAAATTGAAGAGAAGAGTTTTGATAAACTGAAGACCAGACCCTTAAGCAATCAAACCAGTTCTATGAGTTACCGGCCCGTTGGGTCCGTACGCCCAAATGCCCAATTGGTCAATCCGCCTCTGAAGATCCAAGAAAAGTCTTTTGATAAACTGAATGTCAACAACCCACTGAGCCATCTGACCAGTCCTGTGAGTCATCTGAGTGGCCCTCTGAGCCTTCAAACAGGCCAACTACGTCGTGGATTTATCGAAACCAACAGCCCAAATGCCCAATTGGTCAATCCGCCTCTGAAGATCCAAGAAAAGTCTTTTGATAAACTGAATGTCAACAACCCACTGAGCCATCTGACCAGTCCTGTGAGTCATCTGAGTGGTCCTCTGAACCTTCAAACAGGCCAACTACGTCGTGGACCTATCGAAACCAACAACCCAAATGCCAAATTGGTTGGTCCATTCTTGAAAGTAGATGATAAAAGTTTTGACAAACTGACTACGGCAACCAGGAAATCATTCAAAGCAAAGCCGGTAAGTCATTTGTAATGCTGGGCGCAGACATGCAGCGATTGGCATCGCATTCGAATCGCTGATGGCTCTGCGCATGCGCAGAAAATGTCACTTTCATCCCGCGTGTGTACTTTTGAGTGTGTACTTTTGAAAAAACTGTGTACTTTTTCGCAGGCTTTGAAAATCGCATCCAATGGGATGCGAGTATTGCATCACATGTTCTGATTTTTTGTTTTTTGTTCTAAAATATTTGTCATAGCAACAAATATTGCTGTCGTGAATCGCGGCAAAAATGCTAAGCAATGCGAATCGCTGCATGTCTGTTCCTGTTGAAGTGTGCTTGGCATGTCACCACGAGGTGGCATTGACCATGCAGTGCAAACTGTAAAGTCTAAAAACCGAATAATAAATTACTTCCTGTTTTACCTTTACCTGATTGACACATGTCAATGATTTCTCACCAAACACAATTTAACCAGATATCAGCAATCTACAAATAATCCTAACAGTTCCCAGCATTAGTCATGTATAGGACGCGACTTGTATCTGTAGAGAACACAATGCAGACTCGAAAACCCGAAAACCCTTATAAAGGGACAGTTTAGTCAGGGTTCATGTATTACAAAATGGAAGTAATATACAAATCATTAACAATACACTAACTTTCATACATTTCTCATGAGTTATTAAATAAAATTAAACAAAAACCATTGGAACTGTTTACTGTCGTGTAAGGTTTTGTGGTGCGGTTATGCAGCATCAGAAAAGGAATGGCAAGCTTCTAAAAGAATAGCCAAGAGAAGCAAAAATGGCTGCCAACAATGGAAATATAATGGTTGAAAATATATAACATTCAGTTTAATGCTGTTCTGTCAATGCTGCCTATCCCCTTTGAAATTTTATGATATTTTTCAATTTGTGGCCCAAAAGGCAATCAAGTATACAGATTTTGCCCACGTGACCTGTATGATTTATTTTGATTTATCTATTTCTAATTTAATATTAACAGGTACTCAACAAAAATTAAATCAAGTCTAAATTTCGACACAATTTAATTTCATGAATAACATATTTCATTTTCATTTCTGGGTGTGTTGTCCCTTTAAGATTTAAGTCAAGAAAAATGGCAATTATTGATGAATTTTTTTTCTTTATATTTTTAAAGATTCAACCAGCAAGTGCCACTCAGACCACAATTCATTCAAGTTGTGTGGATACTACTAATACCACTAGTGACAAGGCATGTTATATAGAAAAAATCTGAATAAATAAAGAAATTGTAATTAGTAAAATAACTTTTTTAATCTGATACGGTACTGTAACTTTCAGGATCAGAAGAGCCAAACTGATATTTCAGAAGAAATTGAATTAAAAGATCAAAAGTTGAGGAAACGTAATGTGGTTATCTACGGTTTCCCAGAGGCATCAGACAATTGGATGGATGATGTTTTGACGGTGAAGAAATTGCTTGAAGATCTTGATTTGAAAGATCAATTAGCTATTCCCAAAAATCTTATCGAGATCAAACGTTTGGGAAGATTTGATCCGTCGAAAAAACGACTACTCAGATTAAAATTTGATGTCATTAAAAATAGAGATTTTTTTTTCCAAAGTGCTACTACTTTGCTACAGCAATTTCCGCAGTACAGTAAGCTTTCTATCAAGGACGATTTGACAGCAACACAACAACTCGCGTTGTTTAATAGGGGAAGAAGAAATAAGTAGACCTAGTTGATTGATTATTTAAATGAACTGTTACTAAAAATGTGTGCGCAACAATACAAAAACCCAAATGTAAATAATTTTTTAAAATATTTTACAAGCGTTTTCATTTGTCAACAATGGCACGCACATTTTTGGACTACGAAGTACGGTAATGATTTTTCGACTCGGCTCGACTAGAGGATTAAATATACTTTCAGTACAATGCATAGGTCATTAACGAATGGGAGTTTCGTGCACGAATTGTTAAATAAAGTTTAGTACCTATTATTATTGCTTATTTTTATTTCTGTATTCATTTGTTGTTCTGATGTGGGCGCGCCGGCTCAAAAAACCAGATCAATCAAAAAACCAGATCAAGGAATAGTATTAAATTTTCGAGCAAATTTTACAGGCCCACAACCAGAAGTCTATTTAACCATCAACGTATCGAACTCGCATTTGCGATTGACCGATTGGTCGATCCTCTTACGAAAGTTGCTGAGGTAACATTACAAAGAATTTGAAATTAAAATTAATCTATTTTAGCTCATTGATTAATTGTTACGTGGCTACGTCCAAACTATTCATCTAAACCAGCCCAAAGGGCTATGGGGGCGATCGAGCGAGAAAATCAGCCCAGGAGATAACAAAAATAATGGTTTTTTGAGTGATGGGCCTACTGTCTCACCTAGCCATCGGCTTGTCGAGCCCTTATGTTCTAATGCCTCATTGGGCGATTTATCCTTGAACGATGAAGAGAAGTGTTTGAAAAAACCGATGACAGCTGCAGTCTGCAAATCTGAAAAATCAGAGAGGGAACGATTAAGTCATACAGTAGTACAATATGTATCGTCTAGGTGGCTTATACATTCAGTTTTAAATCATTCAAATGACTATGGGATGTTGGATTACGTACCATATTTATCTTGTGATTGAAAAGAAGTCTGGAAATGAGAACGTCATTTTTTGTTTGTTTTCAAATATTACATCATAACTGAAACATTTAACTAATAATGAACTCTAATCACAGCTTCAGTATTATTCTACATTTGTTTACAATTAAATAATACTAATATAAAATGTCAGCTACAGAGAGAAGTTTATTCTAACCTTTTTTCACTAGCTTTTTTATCCAATAAACGAATCGAACGCCTCAAAAGACAATACACCCATTAATGATACGAAAAAAGAAAAAGAAGACAAACCCATTACTGACACGAAGAAAGAAAAGGACAAACAAAATAAAGTATCGTTTGAATAATAAAAAATTAAATTATAATACCGGTACCGGTACCGTATATTAAAATATTAATAAATACCGTATCTAATAATTATTATTTTTTTGTTATGTTCTGAGGATTCAACCGAGTGCCGCTCAGTCGACAATTCACGCAGAAAACCTTAAAATAAGTTGCATGGAGATTAAAACTACCAATAGCAGTAGTGACAAGGCATCTTATACGGAAAAATCGGTATAAATAAAAGTTAAGTCTAATAAAAACTATTTATTTCAGGATCAGAAAAGGCTAGCTGCCATTTCAGAAGAAATTGAATTAAACGATCAAAAGTTGAGGAAACGTAATGTGGTTATCTACGGTTTCCCAGAGGCGTCAGACAATTGGATGGATGATGTCTTGACGGTGAAGAAATTGCTTGAGGATCTTGATTTGAACGATGTATTGGCTATTCCCAAAAATGTCACCCAGATCAAACGCCTGGGGAGATTTGATCCGTCGAAAAAACGACTACTCAGATTAAAATTTGATATCGTTGAAAATAGAAATTTATTTTTTCAAAGTGCTACTACTTTGATACGGCAATTTCCGCAGTACAGTAAGCTGTCCATTAAGAACGATTTGACACAAAAGCAACGCGAATTGATTAATAAGGGAAGAAAAAAATGATTTTTTTTCCTTCTAGTTAAGTGTTGCATGTCACTAAAATGTGTTAAAATAAATTGAAACGAAAAATAAAATTAAACTTTGAAATTGATTTTATTCGTTAGTGATACAAATATAAAATGTACATGAAAGTTTTTTTTTCTGTTCATATATTTGAACAAATTTCATAATTGGGGTCAGTGTGTTTCCACCAACCTCAAAACAGTTAACAAGACAACTTGAAATATTTCAAATCCCATAACTTCCAGGACAAAACTAATCCATCTGTTAAATTATCCCATTATAAAAATGCACATTCACCTTCGTGAAAATCAAAACATATTTTGTGATAACAAAATATTTTCTATAAAGTGATGAAACATCTCATCGCTTAGATGCCTCATTAAATTTCATAACTCATGAAATACAATACATCTTCTATTAAACAATACCCATATTATTCATTAAATCATGTTTACATCATAGTGCAGACACTTTTTTCTTGTGGATAATCATCTTCTGTTTGATCTAAACTGTGTACTGAATTCACGGATCCAAATCTCTGATTGTTGGTCGGGTAAGGGTACAACCTAGGTGAATCGGCTTTCGAAAATTGATTCTCATTTTTTCTTGCACCAAATTGTCTTCTAACTCCACCTGGATAAGTGGTGGTTTGATTTGCTGTTTCTGATGATTTAACCTAAAAAACAGACATGTTTCAATTTTCTCTTAATATTCATCAATTGTCAGGATTATAACTGCTACCATTAAAACATAAAATATCTACCGTATATACTCGCGTATAAGTCGAGGATTTTTGGACCAAATCTTTTATTTTATTTTTTTTTTTTAGTTATTTTTTTAATTTTATTTTTTAATACTTAAAATGGCTATTGACCCTCGTATAAATCAAACCAAATAAAAAATAAAATAAAAAAAAAAAAAAATTTAAGGGGGTGGATTTATACGCTTTTTGACCCGTTTTAAGTCAGGGTCGACTTATACGCGAGTATAGACGGTAAATTTTAAAATAAAAAACTAGCCATAATCACATTAGCAAAAATAACACAAACAATTTTTGTGCAAAAATAAACTTAAATTTGCATTTTCGGACCACAGAAAAATCTTTAATGCTTTATAAATAATAAATGGTCTTCTTGGATACAAAAACTGATCATTAAAATTATATGTGAAGAAATGAACCTTTATACGTTTAAGGTGCACAAATTAAATAAAAAATGAAACTGTAATAAATGACTTATGAATAAGGTCTCATCACAACGGTAGCAATTAAATCCGCTTATATTAAAATTCACTTTACCACATTTAACTTTTGAGTTTTCCGGAACTGCTCGCAAGTTTGTCCATAGTGATATATGACATCACATCTATAAAAATAAATAATTTTAACTCGTGACAAATACTAATGAAATAAAGTTTCCTTACTGTAAACACAACTTATTGAAGCATTTTAAACACTGATCATCACGTGCAAAAAATGGAAAAACACCATCACAATCCGCCACTGGACAAAAAATACATTTTTTGGGTTCTTCCTAATATACTCTACAGTTGCTCGCGAAGCAAGATCCCGAACGATAAGCGGACAAACCGTCTGCAAATTTCTTAAATCTCGATAAACAATTGGCGCATTGCATCCCTTAAAACATTTCCAACAATTATTATCAATTTAAACTAAATAATTCTCACATTTACTTGTACAGCGCAAGTAAGTGGTATTTCAGCATTCAGAAGAACAGCACAAATACATGGAACGCAATAGATATGACCACAGTAGTCAAATCGATAATTATTTTCATGTTCCAATGGATCATCTGAACATATTGGACACAGTTGAGAACCAGGCTTCGCTTTCTTCTTAGTCTCCAGACTTGATTTAATAATTTGAAATTCACTTGCAATCTAAAAAAAAAAAATACAATTACCGTATTACCCGGAAACAGTGGCATGCCGGATCAAACGAGTTCGACCAGATTTGAGAAGTTGACTGTTTGATACTACTTTTTCCAACAATTAGTTAGTGCTACGTGACAGGGTTTTTTTGGCCCGTTTTATCCGGCATCCTGGTCGGAGTCGCCATTATCCGGCATGCAACTGTTTCCGGGGTAAATACATGGTTATGACATAATACCTTTCTTTGATTTCCACCCCAAATGAGTAAAGTTTTCGATTCAATGCACAATTTAATGTAAACAGCTTCAATAGTTGTTTGAAAATCCTTCAAATCAGAGCCAAACTTCTCAATTAGCATACACAGCATTCCAGGTGGTTCATTGCAGCAATAACTCATCGGTTTCAGCGACAAAAATAATTCCTCTTTTATTTGAAGAATCCTGAAAATCATTAAGAAAATTAATTTATAACTTTTACAGTCGAAATCAGACAAAACTTACTCTTGGACATCATGAACGGCTTCAGAATCTCCAACAACTACAATTTCATTTGCATACTTCTTATACTTTATAAAAGCATTCCATTTACTCGAAACTTTCCAAAATTCTTCTAATAAACTCACAATTTCAAACGGAAAGTCTTCGGGAAAAGCATACGACGACAATGTTATTCTCGTGCCAGTGAATTTCGAAGTCAGAATGTGATAAACCAAACTGATATCTTCTATTTTGCTCGCCTCAAATTTAGTAATGATTCGCCCATTGCCAGCAGTTGTATTCGTAACATGTAAATGACAATTTTGATCCCGCTTAAATCTCTCTTCTTGTTTAATATCATCAACAAATGCATTCTTGTGTTGTAAAAACAATTCTTCCGTGTAATAAACATTACAATACTTTCTCACAGAGATGAATACTTGACAGTCATCCACTTGCAATCGTTTAAGAGCATTACCAGCATCTTGATGGATATTCATATCACTAATGCTTAGATTAGCTACCCATAGCTCATCTACATTCTCCGGTTTCCGAAGAGAAGTAATCACATCATTTCCTACAATTTTGTTGATCACACTCCTCAATTTCGATTCTTTCAATTCCACTTCGCTTTTATTTGACACAAAGCTCTGTTCTAGAGTTAAATTAAAAGAAAATGTGAGATCCAGACCATGAAACATTTCAGTTACACCGGCTTCAAACTCTGCTTTGGATATGGTACGCTTCAATCCACGAAACTGTATTCTTTTCTCCTCATATTCAAAATCCATACTAGCTGAAGCAAAACATGTATTCCTCTTTCTCTCTTTTATACTATCAACTGCATTAATTGACAGATATTTATTATAACTAACAACTGCAGTGCCAGTGTTCAGTCTTCGTGTCCAAGTCATTTTGACTACGGTAAACGGTGGAAGTTTATCCGGAAAAGTTTTATCCATCATAGCTTTGAGTGTATATCTCTTGTTCTCATCACTTAAAGCCAATTTTGCTGACTTGGGATTATTGTACATCAAAACAACTTGCTTAGCACAATTATTCCTCATATCTGCCTTTTCACTGTCATGTATTATTCGTCCATATCTACCAAAATGTTCAATAATTCCACTGGTTGGTTCCGATAAGGATGCATAAACAACTACTTTCAAAAACTCCTTTGGCATCAACAACTGCAACACTTCAGCACTTTTGCCCCATACTATCTTCAATCCGGAGTCCTTGCATATCTCAAATTCCCATAATTCATTTGTTAAGGACACTCTAGCAGTTGCAATAGCTTTATTTATTTCATTTAAAACTCGAATTTTTACTTCAGGATTGCAATTCACCTTTAATTCACCTTCTCGAGTGTTATAAGAAAAGCGGACTTTGGACTTAATGTTGCTCAACTTGACCTCCCACTCTGTCTTCATCTGTCCCTTATTACCAACAAAAACTGTCCGCATTATATGAGGCCCAAGTGGTTTAATCGTGATCAAATCAATTTGATTTTTCTTATTGTCTGCAACTTCGTAGTCCATTGGAATAAAATTGGTAGCATAATCCACAGAACAAAACTTCCATAATGTTTCAAATAAAATACTCTGTGGTGACCTGTCATTTGCTCCTGAATGTGGTAACAGAGAGACCATTTTCTTGTTGCTTTTACACTCAAATAAATATTTTCCTTTTCTTAGAACACACAAATTCTCCTTCCAAGAAGTTGCCAGCAATTTTTGCAATCTAATCATCCCATCAAAAGGCACTTTGTTTTCAATATCAAAATGATACTTTGCTGATTTCAGACATTTCTCCAAGTCAACAACTTTGTCAGCAATAATAGTCATAATGTCATAATCAATATCCTTTGGAGAGTTAAGGTATTTGCCAAGCAACTCAATCAAATTGTTATAGTTTACACCATCTGAACTATCTGACAAATATTTGTGCATTTGTGATGTTGATGCAATTGCACAAAAGCAGAGTGTAATGAATCCAATTCCTTCTTGAATTCCATCTACAAGCAAACTTGCTAAATGAATATCAAGTGGTAATGCCAACATTTTTCTTCCTTTTTCTGTTATGCCAAAATCATTTATGGCTTTCAACTTCTCCAATGCTTTGGTTGCTGATATAATCTCATCATACACCATTGGATACAAAAAGTCAAATAAAACCGGTTTCATTGCTAATTGAAATACTGAAAGTACCAGAAGCTCAGTGGACTTGCTTCTTTCTTCATTCTTGACTGAAGATATATCAGTTAATTTAAAACGGTAAAGTTTTCCAACACTGTCACATTTCATACTCCGGTAATTCGTGGAGTTATCGGCTTGGTAAATTGTCTCCGCACTATTACTGAATGATCCAGTGCTATAATGGGTAACCAGTCCAGAATCCAAAACTAAATTCACATTATTTAAGCAGACAACAGTCTCCAATTCACTTGTAGTTAAAATGATGCAACGGGTTTTGGATTTTTCGATAGAAATGTACGTTTTTTGAAAATCCAGTTCCAGTAGAAGTTTGTACACTTTAACTCCAGCAGATTGAAGCTGAACATCTCGAGCCAATAACTGTGCTGCTTGATTGACAACAGGAATGTTTGGTAGAAACACCAGAATATTGCCAGTGTTATCATCATTGTTGACAACAGAAATGACCTTATTCACGCAATCTATGATGTAATGCTCACTTTTCGTATTGATTTCAACTTTCTCAACCGGAAAATATTTAGTGTCAATTTCAATAACTGATGCATTCAGATACATAGACAGATGTTTCGATACATCAAGCGTAGACAAAATAACCACTTTGAGGTCTCTCCTCTTCGGCAATATCAATCTTAGATATGCCAAAATAACCTCAGTTGCTGGCGACTTTAATTGTACATTGTCTATTATGATGTGTGAATATCCGTTTAATGTTGGATTTGAAAAACATTCATTCAAAAGCGCTTTATCGGTAGCGAAGAGAATTCTCTTCTTTGAATCCTGGTTTTGCAAAGTGTGGTAAAAGTTAGAATCATCAGCAGCAATGTCCTTGGATAATTGGTCCTTGATAAAATATGCCAATTGTTTGTACGGTTGGACACACAAAATCCTGTTTTTTGTATCTGCTGGTAACATCTGATGAATGTACTGAATCACTTGAATGGATTTGCCACTTCCCGGATTACTTGCTACGATTGTAATCTGATCGCGTGCGACTGAACTAGTAATGTTGCTGCGGTAAGCGTAAACTGGTAATGACTTGATTAAGTACTCGCATTCGATGAGCATTTCATCCAACTGTCTGCTAGGCTGAATGGATTTGTCAAGAATTGTTTTAGAAGCATGAATAAATTCATTTTTCATCGAATCCATAAGTCGAAGTTTGTTGTAAATCATTTTCAGTTCATCATTCATCAATGTACTGCTGCTTTTGAAAGCATCTCCTGCTATCAAAGCATCCATTCTGAGTTTAAGTGTTCCGTACTTGACTTCGTGTTGTTCCAAGTAGTAGTCTTTTACTGCTTCTGCAGAATCAAATCGTTTAACAGGTGGCGCTTCTTGTTGAATGTCAACTTCATTTCTTAGAATTTGTATGTCGTACAATTTAGGAAACTTCAGAGCAAACAGCTGTTTTGAAACTTTTCTTGCACAAGTGAGACTGGGACAAACCAAAGAATAGCAATATTTGTTGTCTTTTCTTGAAACCAAAGATAAATTTTCAAAAACTTCAATTTCCTTGTTGAGAATAGTCTTCAATTCCATTAAAGCAACTTTTCTTTCCGTGCAAAATGTTATAGTTTTCGGATTAGCGACCGGTACATTAGTTTCTTTGGATTCAGATTGTGCAATATCGATATCCATAGGCTCAGCTAAAAACAGGTGAAGTTTACATCCAAATAGATCAGCATTTTGCAATACATTTATGGCGCGATTTGCACTGACTTTTGATGAGAACACAACGGATGCCTTTTTTACTGGTAACGGTATATGCAAAACTTTCCCACCATGAGGATTCACCAACTGACTCAACCTAAACTTAATTCTCTTCACATCCATATTGTGCGGTAGATTCACAACAGTCACTGATGTTTGGACGGATTCAATGCTTTCCCGAGTTTCTATAGCTCCACTAGAAGACTTGGTCATTGATAGTTTAAGTTTCCATCCAAACACATCTTGATCTTGTAATGACATTATTGCGGAATGTGCCGAAGAATGTGATGAAAACGTAATCATAGCTTCTTTCGGTGGCGGCGATATACTTAAAACCTTTCCTCCGAATGAATGCATCAACTGATTCAAGCGAAATTTAATTTTTACATCATCTTTGACGTATGGCAAGTTCTTAGCGGTCACCAATACGGCTTCATCTTTGTTAAATCCACCAGAATCAACATCTTGCTCCTTTCTTTTAATACCAGCTTCCTTTTTAGACCCAGATTTAACATACCCTGGCTCAAATTTAATATCCGATTCAATATCTTCCTTTGATTTTGTCAAAAATAGTTTGATCTTACATCCAAATACATCTTCACCTTGCAAGACAGATATTGCGCGATTTGCATCGGTCTCCGCTACAAACTTAACCACGGCTTCCTTTATTGGCATTGGAATATGCAAAACATTTCCTCCAAAAGGGTCTACTAACTGTCCTAAGCGCATTTTTAATTTCTTCACATCTATCCGCGTTGGTAAATTCACCACAGTAACTGATACCAATAGTGGTACTGGTTTGAGTACTGGTACAGAATCTGCAGTACTTTCTTTATTCCGAACATCCGAAGAAAACTCCTCAAATGAAACACATTGACTGGCACTAATCTTAAGCGCTTCTTTAGTTATCTTATTGTGGATTAATATCACGTCAAAATGTTTTTTGTATCTCATTTCACATATTTCTGGACTAAAATCAATGTCTCCTGTGATTAAGACAACTCTTGTCCCGGGTATCTTATTTTCGGAGAATTCGCGGATACTTCGTCTTAAAATTTCATCTGCTGCATTTTTTCCTGGACTAACATGTTCAACGGTCACCCCGACATCACGCAGGTCTTTCGTTATGGCCGGCGGTTGGTTGTATGCGTTGCAAACTACGATGAATTTGTCTTGTGTGTATCCTTCGAAAAATAAATCACGCAGCTTTTTCACGAAATACAAGACGGATTTTTCTTTTGGCACCGGACAGTTTTCAATGTCCCAAAATAATCCGATTTTTAGATATTGGTTCGGCTGTTTTTTAACATTAATCGGTTTAATATCATCTGCTTCTGGAGAAAATGTCACTCTTTGGGATAAGTTTTGGGATAATCCACATGTTAATGACATCTGTGACAGTTGAGGGTAATTAGATTCGTCTTCATCGTCAGTTAGCAGGGCTATGGAAGATGAAATGGATGAACTGCTGTCTCCATCGTCACTTGAAGATTCACTGAAATTCCAATCTGCAGCAACTGGATCTTCTTGAAACACATCAAATAGTACTTCTGCGATTTTCGAGACAACTTTTTCTTTGTTCAAATCCCTGATGTTTGATTTCGAGTCAGTAATCTTCGATTTTAATTGCTTGTTCCTAATTCCACTTGGCAATTCCTGTTTATTTTCTAATTTTTGGATCATCTGTAATAATAATAATTATAATAATAAAGTAATAAACGATTGAGTGAGCAATAAAAATATTTTTTGATCAAATGTTAAAGACCCACAGTCCAAATAGTAATTGACATTTGGCTTTTAAGTTGAGGCGTCATATACTGTATATCTTAAGTGCTGATTAATCTTACCGTTTGTTTCCATGCGGAATCAGAAAACTTTCTATTTTGTTCGTAACTATTTTTAGGAAGAAGCTTAATATCATTCGGTCTCCCTTGTGCACTTTTGTCATTTTTATTTCTAAAATGCAAAATAAAAATTAAAAATATTAGAGGTTTGCGCGCGTCATGTAAAATAAGAATTACGATAATTAAAAATAAATAAAAAAATCTCGTATTTGGTAATTTAATTACGAGTTTGTCGTCGTTGCATTTGCGCCATAAACAAACACACGACAATAATGAAAATCAAGTTATAGTGTTAGGATGGGTACTTTTTTGAGCTGATTTTAATTGTTCCAACTGCTTGGAACATTGAATAAACATTTGACTTAGTTTACAAATTGTCTATTCCATCTTGGCTGTAAGAATCCAGCTTAAAATAGTTAAAATCGTGAAAAATAATGACAAAAAAATTTGACGGGACGTCTGCCAACATCGTGGCCGACGTAGGTGCATGCTCTGCGACCACGGTTTTCAGTGATGTCCGCACCCGATTTGTCGTCATTTTTCACAATTCCTATTTTTTTAGTAAAATCTTAAGTTTGGAGTCGATCGGTCTATCGTTCCCAAGATGGATGCCACTGTTTCAAAATTTAAGCACACTGCGCAGATTATTGCGCAGATTTAATTTCAAAATTCTCATTTTTAATTCCACAAATTTTTTAAAAATTTTGTCACGAGAATGGAAAAATTAGGAATATAAAAAAAACATCTAAAACGTCCAAAAAACGTCTATAAAACGTGCATGAACATAAATAAAATTTAAAATTAAACAAATTCAATTAAATTGGGATAGGGACATGTCTGTATAATGGTAGTTAAAAAATTGAATTTGTTTAATTTTAAATTTTATTTATGTTCATGTAATGGCACGTTTTATAGACGTTTTTTGGACGTTTTAGATGTTTTTTTTTATATTTTAAAACCAGCTGGTACCGAGCTGTAATTGCAAAGTCTGTTTGTGCATAAAATGCACTCAGTGGCCTTGATTAATACGCAGAAATGCATGATAGGTTAGTTTAGGAGTTCCCACTTTGTTTCACATTAAGTGTTTTTTGATTTAGAATTTCCATTGTTTTCATTACTGACTTATTAAAATGGATGAAGCAGTGAGAACGTTTGGTACACTAATTGATGTATTCATTAACTGTGCATAATACCACAGATGTTTTTCTTTCTTACAGGGTATATATGTTCATGTTTTGATTACTGTTAGCATTCTCTGTTTGTTGCTAGTGTTCCAGACAGTTGGGTCTGCTGATGAGATCTTCGATGGCCGAAAACACTGTGATTAAATTGGGATAGGGACGTGTCTGTATAATGGTAGTTAAAAAATTAGGAATATTTTTCAATATTTCGTATCTAATAACATTTCGTAAATACAATTGGCATGCGTAAACCACCTATTAAAAGATGAAAAAGTAAAACATAATTTATACCCGATATACTCTTCCAGAACAACATGAATCAAGTCGGTTCCCAATCTCTGGACTATGGTACGTGAGTGGGTAACCCAAAAATTAAAATTAAAACATAAATTTATAAAGTGTACAGTAAAACCTGTGCCGACCGGACACCTGTCCAGTCCGGACACAATGGCCGAACCCAGCCAATCTCCAGCCATGCTAAAATACCTGTGCCGACCAGACAAAATTTTGCGCCCCAACTGTGTCCGGACCGCACAGGTTATACTGTAATTTTTAACCAAGAAAAAAATTTGTAATAGTACTGTACACAAACTTTTCTGATTTTGTAAAGTTGATTAAATTTGATTCAAGTGTCGAGCAAAACCAAGTTAAACCGACTGACTTCATCATAAATAATTTCAAATTATTAAATTTTTATATACGATATTTACAGTTTACCTGTCTAAGGGATTATCTGGGTTTCGAAGTAAATGACTAGAAATATTCAAAAACGGTCTAGAACCGGTTGTTGTGTTCTTCGTTGACGTTTGATTGCCTAAATCACCGACGTCACGGGTGTTATTTGTAAAATGACTTTTTTGCCTCCAAGTCGCCATCACAGCTACTTGCGTCTACAAATCTAAAACAAATTTTTAATTAAACAATTTTAATTCACTTATTTATTTATATTTATTTCAACAAAAATTCAAATATCTCATTTTCCTATTTTGATTTGATCATGTTAATGTTTATTTGGTACTTATCAAGCAATGACTACTATATCTGGTAATTTTTCTATTTTAAGAAATGTTAACCCATTGTTAGATATTAAGTTTTGATACATTGGAAAAAGGCTACTTTGATTTTAGGTTCTAGCATTTAGATCGGGAAGTACCTATATTATCAATTCCTGCCATACATCCTGTACAAACACTTAAAAAGTTGAAAACAAATAATTTAATTTTTTAAATCATGGCTTGGACTTGGACGATCAAGTGGACCACCGTTTTTTTTATACTAATGATGCTCATTTTAATTGGTTATAATTATGAAAATTCAGAGCGCAACAAGTGGCAGAAATTAACATTATCAGAACACCCCATTGCTGCAAGAAAGGGGCGCTCTCGTTCAGTTTTTTTTTCTTCAATTAAAATAACCCAAAATACTTTCTATAAGAATAACGACGTAATAATGCTATTTTTTTTTTTTTTTAACTATACAGCCCATAAGAATAAAATAACATTCAATTATCTCAGATTTCACCAACAAATTTACAAAACTACGTTTCAATAAATTATCAAAATGAACTTCGCCAGGTGTGATAATCAAGAGTAAACAAACTTTTTGTAACCAGGTGTCAATTAATGACTTTTATCACGAATTAAGCAAGAATAAAATGATACACAGGCACTTATACCCGATTTATGACACTTGCTTATATGACATTTTAGAATGACCTACAAGAATAAATGAACACGAGGGAATCCCCGATTAAACTGTAACAAAAGATTCCACGCGGGAATGGTCGAAAACTTTACAGAAACAAAATCGTTGAAAGTTTTTGTAAATATTCGATACGTTTGTTGTTGTTGTTGTTTTTGTTGTTGTTATGGTTTTATATAAAGAAAAAGTAAATAACATACCTAAAAGTGCGTAGTAACGCTGAATCAGTTATTAAAGGAATTTTTTCGTTCTATAAAAGCAACTAAACGCTCAAACCGAATTTGATTAGAAAAGAAAGGTATCCAACACACTGATACCACCGTAACCACCGTAACCACCACACTGATAACGCGAAGTTGTCCGGGTGAATGTTTTATAGTTTTTCTCACAATACCAGGCGTAGTTAAGCGATGACGATCGCTTATACAATGCATTGTGGGTCAACTAATAAACTTTCGATTTCACGCAATGCAGATTGGACCACAGATCTATGATTGGACGAATACTAGCATCCATATTACACGGAACGGAACTTTGTTTCTAATTTTGGAACTGGGCGGTTCCAAATTGCACATAAATAAACATAATTTAATGATGTATCGAAAAACAATCCACAATAATGTTTTTCGTCGTCAACCTCGCAAAAAAAAATTTTACATTTGTTAGAAATTGGCCATTTTAGTAATAATAAAGTCTTTTAAGGAATATTACCTGCACCAGATCACTTCTTTAGTAAAATATGTAACATGTCTAGACCACCAATGGCGTAATCACTCCAGGAGCCAAAAATCCCTTCTGCAGGACCGATGCAATGATGCAATTGGTGGGATTATTTCCACTTTTATCATATTTTGTAGAAAAAAAACAAAAACAAAAACAAAACAGTAGTTAGTGAAAACTCGAAATATTTTCAATTTATTCATTGCATCACAGAGCAAGATTTTATTTTTTTAAACAAATATAGAATATATCAAATATTTCGCCTATTCAAGGTCATTTTCCAGTTCCATATTTACATACTTTACATGAAGTTAGGAAATGCCAAACATGTCAATACAAGTCTGCAATGTACAAAACCGACTTAAACATCCATTTTACTTTTGGTTTCCACAACTGGAACTAAACTGTCTGCAAGAGAGATTCCTGTTTTAGGTTTCGCTTTACTCCTCTCTTCGGTTTCAGTGAAGGTTATCAGGGAGTAGACAAGACTACCTATAACACTAAAACGAAAAAAAACAAAAAATTTCTTACAAACAGATTTACACCTCGTCATCGAAGCAATAAAACAGGAAACTTAAGATACAGCGTACCATATTTCTCGGTGCTTTTAATGTATCAACCATGTTTTAGATGAATAAATGTGTACTGATTTTCACTAGAACGTAAAAAATGTTATTATAGATATGACCGTTGATGTGCGAAGTGCTAATGTGCAATTTCGTAAAGTGTGCATGGAAAAACTCGAGTAGACACATCTAAATCTGCAATTTCTTAGTCGAGAAATACGGCATGTTGTCAGGGTCAGGTAAATTCATGAACAGTGAATCGTTATGCCTTTGTAATGGTTCTTTTTAAGGTTTATCGTGTAATATATATATAAGAAAGCACCAAAAACCCGAGAGAATTTTCTTTTGCATAATTTTTCAGGTTCACAAATCACAAATTCCACTAGCTTACCTAATACTTAATCCTAAAAAATTTGCTGCGGAAAAAATATAGTCACCGCCGATAAACATTCCGATATAAGTAATAAAAATATTCTGTAAATTAATGTCGGTCAATTCATCAATTTTAATTTTTTTTACTTATAAATAATTATACCTTTAAACAACCAACTATTGTTGTTGTTAAAGCGGAATTAAAAGATGTGCAAAGAATAGTAGAAAATATCAAAACAAAGCCCATAATACAGGACAAGAAAAACTGAACTAGAAAATTTACATTTGACCATTCATTGAAATTCATAACCTAAAAGATAAATAAAAAAATATATTTAAAAAAAAATTTAAAAAATAAAATAAAATAAAAAATGTCACCTGAGTCATTTCTCCCGAATACCAACATATTAATGTACTTGGAATGATTGCGAATGCACAATTGTAAAACATTAAACCATATTTTCCTAATTCTTTGGACTCTAATTTCTTCTTCATGTAAACTCCATTTGCAGCAGTGAAAAAATCATTTGATAGGACATATACGTAACCCGTTAGATCAAATGCTAGATCATTTCTGTCATAAAAAATAATTAATAATTATTTAAAACAAAAAAATTTTTTTTTTTTAAATATAGTGAATTCTGAATAAAGGTCAAGGGAAATGAAATCATTTATGATCTCACTAACCTTGATGTTTATAAATAATTCAATCAATGCTTACAAAGCTGCAATTACAGCTCCTAAAACCATGGCACCAACAGTTACTTTAACTGGCACTGATTGATCGATTCTAAATTAAAAAACAAATATTAATTTCATTTTTTAACTCTCGAGGGTACATAAAGTATCCTCGAGAGGCTTTTAATTAAACCCCGAACAAAAATCAATATAATTTGCGAAGTGCCTAACAATGGCAGTGAAAATAACGGCACCAAATGCAAAAATAAAACTTAAAAGAAAAATAAAAATCATTTTTGGGTACATAAAATGTAGTTTTATGTAAAAATTTATTTTTTGCATGTAAAAATTTATTTTTACATGTAAAAATTTAATTTTTAAAAGAAAAAGAAAAATTATTTTTGGGTACATGAAATGTAGTTTTATGTACAAAAATTATGTACACTAGAGAGCTGCGAGCATCGCTGCAATCTTCCATGTTCGACTTTGGTGAGAGTGAGGACCCAAGAGCGAGTGAGCATGCCTTCATCACACTTTATTTAAAAGCAAAGAAATGATGTGTGAGTAGAGGCCGAGTTATCGTCAGTCGACGAGATTCTCTGTTCTCAGACATAATTTTTGTACATAAAACTACATTTCATGTACCCAAAAATGATTTTTATTTTTCTTTTAAAAATTAAATTTTTGCATGTAAAAATTAATTTTATTATGTACAA
>JH430792.1:1739-35327 GCA_000239455.1 Strigamia maritima | reverse complement strand
TCGGCTGTAATTCAAAATAAACGTCGCACTCGAATTACGGCCGCGGCCATTATTCGAAGTTTATTTATCAGTTTTGAAGTAATGTATATTTAATACATTACTTCAAAACTGATAAGTAAACTTACATTATTACATTCGAAATAATGTATTAACGTTTGCAAGTACTGTATATTTACTCTGTGTAGTAGAGAAGATCAAAGTGATTTCACAATTCGTTTTTTTCTCTACTATACAGAGTATATATACCGTAGATGCAAACGCTTTTAATAGCTAAACGCAACGTACGTACGTTCGTTTCATGTACGCAACTTTTTAAGTTGTTTTTAACTTTAAAAAGTTGCGTACATGAAACGCAATTTACGGCAAACGATTTAAACGCCGCCCTCGAATTACGGCCGCCCTCGAATTACGGCCGCACCCCTCGGCCGCAATTTGTAATAAAGGCCGCGGCCTTTAATCGACAAAATACGGTAGGCTGTGTTTATAATTAGTATTAGGGGGAATATTACTGACAAGTGAGTACTGTATAGTAAAGATTCAATATGAAAGGAATTCTTTAAATTGAACATCACCATCAGATAGGTAGGTATATCAGGTCAAAATCTCTCCGACCCTAATCTCGTCCACAAAAACCTAGGGGACATTTTCCTGCCAATTACTGTACTTAGTAAATTTATTTTTATTTCATTTTCTAATTAATACAATCATGTCTAATAATCAATTAATTTTATTATTTTTTTCCATCTTGTATTACAATTGGCCCAGTATTAATAAGTTTCTGGACAAATATGTAGATTAAAGGTTTATTACCAGATTTATAAGTTAGACCTGGTGTTATTGTTTTTTCAGTTGTAGAATACTCCCAAGGTCTGTCAGTTTGGGAATTCCATCCGCTAGTAGAATATTGCCAAGATCTGTCAGTTTGGGAATTCCATCCATTAGTAGAATACTGCCAAGGTCTGTCAGTTTGGGAATTCCATCCATTAGTAGAATACTCCCATGGCCTTCCAGATTGATAATTCCATCCACTTGTCGAATAGTATGGTCTTCGAGATTGATAATTCCATCCACTTGTCGAATAGTATGGTCTTCGAGATTGAGAATTCCATCCACTTGTCGAATAGTATGGTCTTCTAGATTGAGAATTCCATCCACTTGTCGAATAGTACCATGGCCTTCCACTTGTAGATTTCTCCCAAGGTCTTTCAGTGCTGGAATACCATCTGTCTGTTGAATCCTTCTGAGTCCTATCAGTTTGGTAATTCCGTCCACTTGTAGATGTTTCAGTTTGGTAATTCCGTCCACTTGTAGATGTTTCAGTTTGATAATTCCATGATGCTTTACTTCCAGTATCCGAAGATGTGTATGGTGATGGAGTTGCTGTTATTGTTACAATATCATCCGCAGTTGTTGTTGCTAAATTCAAGAAAAAAAGCTTGATGAAAATTTATGTTAAATTTTTAGTACCGGTACATTTTGTCAATTTTGTTTTAACAAGGAATACAGCCAGAAGTAAATAAACCATTATTGTGGCCATACTAATCTGTCCATTGACCAAACCCATGGCAGACCTAAACCTCAATCATTCTGACTTAAGGATTAGTTTGCTTGACTAGTGTGATGTATGGTTATGTTGTTTTGTGTTTTATCTGTAAGATTTTTACTTTCTTTTTCAAAAAGACGAAATTATCCAACAACCCGACTCACTGCCCAACTAGATAAAACAATTACAGATTTTCTACAAAAAAATTGCAGTTTTTTAAAGTATTTCCGAGGGATTAAGAAACATTTTTTTGTAGAAAATCCTGTAGAAATTCAATGTTAAATGCTTCAAAAACGACATTTTATCTGCAAATTCTTACTTAATTTTGCATAATCTGCGGTAAATCTACATAAACAAAAAAAAAATTATCTGCATATTAACTAGAGGAAATCTGTAGATCTTTAGGATTTGTATAGTTTTTTTTCATTAGTTCTACATTTTTTTTTGTTGGGTGAATATCAACACAACCATCAATTATTAAGTATACCAACAACTATCATCAAATTTCTTGATACTGTAGCCCAGCTGCACGGGCGTAAAAACAGTAAACACTGTTATCTTTGTATTACAAGTTTATCTTCGTATATACTGTATATATTTATATATATATATATACTAGGAACGGTGTGAAACAAGCAACACTGTTACCCACCAAATGATTGGGCTCAGCTGGTAGGGCATTTAAAAAAGCAAATAAACAAACAATAGATTTGTTAATAAATTGAAAAGTAATTAAGTGACCGGGATTTTGTTTTATTTCATACAGTTTATCATCAAGAAACATTAATTGATATCATCTCATCAATTCTCACCATAGAAAACCACTGAAAAATTTAAGATTTTATTACGAATCTGTTATCACCATTCAGACCTTAAAAATCCCATTGAAATTATAGGATTTTACCTCAAACACATTAAAAATTTGAAAATTTTGATTTAAATCTTCTTCACACTGTAAAGACTTCATTAAAAACCATTGAAATGGTTCAGTGAAATCCTATGACAAATTTTATAAAGTCTGTGTGGATAATGTTTTTTCATGTAATTTTTTAAATGGTGCCCTTAGCTAACCTACTATCAATGTGGATTGTGAATAATGAAATGTTAATTTTAAATGTTCTGCTTGATTATTTTTAGAAAATTCTTTTTAAAAACAGTTTTATTATTGGTTTTCTAGATAAATGTTACATTTCAATTCATGTAAATCAATTTATAAACTAAATATAAACCAATTTATCATTTAACATTTATATGACAGTATACTTTTAAAAAACGCCACCTATTGACAATTGTTGACATGTTCGGGATCGAAAAAACGTCAAAAAATCAGTTTTTTCAATTTTTTTGTAAAAAACTAATAATATCATGAAGATCAGCGTAAAATTCTCGTTAAAATGAGTCTACTTACGCAATTTTTGGACAATTTTTTTTTCCTGGAAAATTTTAAGAAAATTTTAATAAACGACACCTATCGGTGGAATCAAGTACTAAAAGCCACATGTTCGCGGCGGGAAAATGCAATTAAAAAAAGGTTTTTGATCCAAATCAAAAACAAACCACCTAGAAGTGTTTAGCATCCAATTATCTATCTTTAGATATGCAGAACATGTTTTTTTATTCAGTATCTGTCTCAAATTGAAAATTAGGTGTTTTGAAATAGAAAACACAAATTGGGCGCCATTTGCAATTTTTCAAACTTGTTAAAAAATGCGCCACCTACTGGCGGAATTCAGAAATAACCGCCAAAATAGTTTTTATTAGTTTTCTAATTTTAAAATTATTAAATAAATATTGAAAAGTAGCCATCCCTGACCTCCTAATCAAGGGCTACATTTTACAATTTTTAGTTTTGCTCTACACATTAAATTAGCTGATTCTATAGACACGTCACACACACACACACGGGAAACAAAGGAAGTGGAATCTATAGGGCTCCGCTGCGCTTCGCCCAATTATATATATATATATAACTTTTATTCCATGTATTGCAAGTCATCTTCGTATATAATATAAGTATTTTTGATTATATGGAAAATACTACGCCCCCAAAAGCAAATATCCTTTTTCTTGACCCTTATAGTTAAAAAATTGCTTTAGACCTGGTTTTACCGCTGTAGGCGAGCTAACAACTGCCTACCAACCCCCACGGCTTCAAAGTCAACGTTGCATATGATTGCATTCTACTTTAAATGGAAATATGCAAAACTTTTAAGATTATTAAAGAGAATATTCTTGAGCAACCTTTATTATATTTCAATGTACAGAAGACAATCGAATTGGCGATATCTTATGCTTAGAATTAATTATAACCTATTCTCAATTTCTCATTAACTACAAAATATACGGTACTTACTGCTTTCACAAATGGCTAATGGCAAAACCAAAAGCAACGTCAAGAAAAGTTTTAGCATGGTTTTTTTTTCTAAACCAAAAAGGTGACAGGAATACTTGTAGATACTAAACGAGATCCTTTTATATCAATTGAAACTTATCAGTAAAAATGCTGACGTCAATGGAAAAAAAAGAAGTAATATTTCACATTAAATGTGTTATATATATCATTCGATTTTTATTTATCTTGATAATCACTTGACAATCATCCAATTTTAAAATTTGTAGTTCTAATATTATTTCTCTGGTTCAGTCACTTTCAGATGCTGTTAATAATGGCTCAACAGTGACCCATTAATTGTCATTGACTATTAGACCATCTTGTGATCAGTCTAGTTCTTGATGCAAAGTTGCGGGTCCTTAAAAATGCCTTTCCATAGAATTATCTGATTTTTTGTCATAATTGTTGATGTGAGGTTATGAGATACGTAAAGGACGGGGCTACATTTTCAAAGGGCTAAAATAGGATTTTCTAAAAACTAATTTTAGCATAAAAAGGATTTGGTGGTAATTTGGTCTTGAGTTTATGGCGGTCTTATAATACAAAATTTATATTCCCATAAGAAACAGAAACATGATGTTTCAAGGTTGAATTGCATTTCTGAGTATTTGGTTTATCTCCACTAGATAAGATATTATAATGACTCAGCAGCAGTACTTTACTAATTCATTTTCTCATCAGTTGAATAATAATAATGATAGGCCTAATTTATTTTTGGTCTGTTTATTTCTTGGCTGTAACTTGTTTGTTTTATCATCTGTAGTTAAACTTGAGAATAATGCCTACAAAGGGATTGTCATTGCAATTGATGATGACATTCAGCAATCTAATCAACAAGAAAACATTATTGAAGCTATCAAGGTAATTATGATTTGTTAAATTTGATAAAAAAATTTGAATTAGAAAGTATAAATGTTGGCAAATGTGGCATTCTTGTAATAGAAGTCGAAAGCGGCTTCTATTCGAAGATAGACATATACAGTGTGACGGGGTCGGATTTGCCATCGATATATATCGGTATATCGATCTAAACCAGCAACTTTACACGATACTACCATCCATTTAGTACCAAGATAAAGTGTGCTAAACTGGTGTTTAAGATTGTACAATTACTACTGTGATTAGGTTTGCATTACTTGTATTAAATTACAATATAACAAATATACAATAAATACACATAACGTTCGTCACAAATAAAGAGTCAGAAAGTCTTAGATTAATTCACACGATGAATCAATCCAAGTTGTTAAGCCATTAAAACCTAACAGAAAAAAGAGGTGTAACTGGTCTCGCCATTGCCACATGACGACCTGATTGGAATGAAAGCCGCAAGTTCCGCGCATTACACCACACGTTATCTCAAATTGGGGGCTCGGGCCATGAGAGGGAAAGAACTATATAGACACAATTTACTAACCTAGAGTCGGCACTGCTCCTGTGTCGCATCCTCAAGTTTCCTAGTTTGATATGGGAGAGTAGGTCCTGTTGACCGTAGTCCGGCTAACTCGCCCATACTGCACGTGGTGATGGTCACTTGAGCTCAGCAGCCATAAAGTAACGGCAGTACAGTATCTGCGTTTACATGTGCAGTTATATGACCGACAAACTTGCCTTGCATTTGCCGCAGTAAATCAGAGGCGCCGGGGCTTGAAATCAATGTAATCAAGCACAAGGCAAATAATCATAAACAAGTATCGGTATCAGAACAGCAAAGCAAAGCAGGACACTTCCTGTGTTACAGGGCTCTTTATACCTGGTTATAATCCTCTTATCAAGGATTATGACAAGCCAGCCTATAGGTGATGAGTCAGATGGATGATCCCTCTGACATCATCACTAATTGTCGAGGATAATCCAATATTATCCAAATAATGAAATACAGGGTACACTTCATTCTAGGATAATCAATAATCTATAGGATATTTACTATATAAAGTTTATATCCATTATTAAAGACATTATAATATTGGGATGGTCGCTAAAGTTGCAACAGCGCCCTCTAGTGACATTCCCTGACCATATGCAAATATGAGGCTATGTCAATAATGATCGATAAACAGAACCAAACATTCTGTTCTACTACCATTAAGTACTTCCATCTCTTCTAATGATAGTAAACTCACTTTATTCATTTGTTTTGTGACCGTGTCACGACCCAGGCACACGGCAACGGCCCGCGTCATGTCCCCCTAGTGGATTGGACGGACATGACCACTTCCGGTCAAGACAGGAAGTCAGGGAAGGCAGGTAGAGGCAGAGGGGATCCAGGGACAGTAGTTGTTACAGAGCCAGCAACCAGTGCAGACATGCATTGGTCAAGCTCCTCCAACTCCCTGGTTTCCCCTATGAAGCCCAGGTTCCGAGTTCTCTGGGCCCCGCCTCCATGAGCGAGAACAGTGGCTGCAAGTCTGTAGATCGGGTTGCAGCATGGTTAAGTTAGATCGACCGCACGGACCTTGGTTTAACCGCCATGGTCCGTGGGTCGGGTTTGATTAGCATACCGGTAGTACAGACATATGAATAGCAGGTGGAGGCTGACGCTGACCCCTAGACAACTGTAATAAAGGCCAAACACCCAAATACAGCGTCGTCTCTGCTATTTCACATGACGAAGGCGTCCAGCGCAGTCCTCTTATTCCCCAAGTAGGGGCTGTGCAAACCGCCCCAGTCACAGTTTCTTTTAGTTTAATATGGGTTTGTCACCTTGGTCGCATTGGTGCATATACACTCATAGAAAAAATGTTTCCATTTTACTTCATTTTGTCCCGTGGCCAACTCTCATATTTAAAAGAGTAATAATACTTCAATTTCAGAGTTTTGATATTCCATTTCAGACTTTTGATATTCCATTTCAGACTTTTGATATTCCATTTCAGACTTTTGATATTCCATTTCAGACTTTTGATATTTCATTTCAGACTTTTGATATTCCATTTCAGAGTTTTGATATTCCATTTCAGAGTTTTGATATTTTATTTCAAAGTACTGTTACTTCAAAAATGTAGTTTTTCACACACCAAACTCTCGTTTTGGAGTACCATTATGCTGATTATGGAGTTGGCCACAGGACAATGCCTAACTCCAGAAATGGAGTAAAACGGCGACTTTTTTTCTATGAGTGTAGTGACAGATCCACTTAACAGCCCGTTAAGAGAAATAAATAATTTTTCTCCTATTTTGTTTAGACTATTTTGGCCATTGTGCTCAAATATTTGACGTGATCACCTGATCTCTCTTTAAAATTAGAAGGTTTTAAAGACTAATTTAAATTTTTTTTTTAGGATATGTTTACTTCAGGTTCATCTTTTCTTTACAAAGCAACTGGTAAAAGAGCTTACTTTGGTGAAGTTACAATTCTGTTACCTAAGCATTGGAACTTAAGTAGGCCTGACATAGAAAATGCTGGCATTGAAAGCTATGACAGTGCTGATATTAGAGTTACCTTTCCCAATAAAGGGTAAAAGACTATACACAGTGCATAGGTGCATTCAATTACTCCGATTTACCCGATATCGTTGATTTCCCCGATGAAAATTTCGCCATATTATTATTATTATTATTACCGTATTCCCCCAAAACAACGGCATGCTGGTAATTACAAGTCTGACCAGTTTTTGACAAGTAGACAACTGGTCAATTAATAATCAAATGAACAAAATGCCGGATAATTCGAATTTTCCGGCACCCTGGGCAGACTCGCCTGCATGTCAAGGGAACACAATATTTTTATTTTGTTAAAAAATATTAATTAATAAAAAAGTAATAAAAATAAAATTAACATTTTTAAAAATAAAATAAAATAATAATAATATGGCGAAATTTTCATCGGGGAAATCGAAGTAATTGAATGCACCTAATGTTATGTTGCAAACCAAATAGATATTAATTACTTTATAGTATAGCGCAATTCTCAAATAAAAACACACAAACTTATCACTTTAACTTACAGATCTTTAACAGGGTCAGAATGAATTTATTCCGTCGCTACCAGCTGTGCATTGATGCATATGTGGACATGTAGAGCATCTCTTGTAATAAACTTATGCTGTTGGCTACCGATTGTGTTTTTGGGGCTGTGACTAAGTGGGAAATTTTTTTGGGAATTTTTGATTAGTGGAAATGTGATCTCCTGGTCCCCCTCTATACCCCCTATTTCTGTGAAACATGAATTCTGATACACCCTGTATATTATTTAGCCGGCCCAACAACATGTCTTTTACAATGTATCAAGAAGAGTGTGGAAAAGGAGGAAAATTTATTCACATGAATTTGGGTCACCTACTGAAACAAGAGCCAGAATTAATTTCCAGGACATGGTATGGCGATCCAGGTAAACAATAGCATTTAAAATTAGAACTGTAAGTTAATGCAAGGATTGCCAAAATGGGCGAAGGAATTTTTTAAAATTCTCCTGCCTGTTGTCGATGGGTTTTTCGACTTACACGTGTATGGCCGTCAGGGATGACCAAATATCAAACGCGGACTTTTGGAACGGAAATGGCGGGGATTTTCGGTTTGGTTTGGACTTTTATTAAGTCGGCACCGGAATTGTCCGACGGATTAGCCTTAGCGGAGGTCATTGGCGGTCACTCTTTAATGGCACCATCTGTCCGATTGTGGCCAATCTATGCCACAGTTTTCTTTAGGTATGCTGGTTTCCCTCATCATCAACTAACAAAACCCATGCACCCATGCTGCACGTACAGGACATTTACAAGGTGTCCCATCTTTTAAGTTAAAATTTCTCTCAAACTGTCCACTTTAGGTAAAATCTGTTTGCGTACGGTAGTCAAGTAGTAAAGTGGGTATGGCAAAGTTAATGGTGATATAAAATTTAACCTCTGATCTCTAGAATAGACCTATTGGTTTCTTAACTTTTTAACTGTTTGAGTTAGCACCAAATACTCAATTAGAAAGTTGTCGAGCATGGTCTAATTAGTTTAAAAACATAATTCAATGAAAACATTTTTCTATAAAAATTATGAGAAAAATTTGGCAGAAAACTTGCAGATAAGATCAAGTCAATAGAAAAAAATGGTTTAATCCAAAATAACATCTTTTTGCCTCAAGACATCGCATATCACAAAGAAAGAAGTTATTTTGAAGTAAATCAAACTTTTTTTCAATCACTTGATTTTTTTTAAATTTTTGCATGTTTCTGCCTGAATTTGTGCAGATGGTTTTTCCAAATTTCTCATTATTTTTTATAGGAAAATATTTTTATTGACTTTTGAATTAGACCATGTTCTACAAGTTTCTAATTGAGTATTTATAGCACTAACTTGAACGGTTAAAAAGTTAGAGGTCAAAGGTCAAATTTTATATCGCCATTAAAACCCTTAGTTGGGATACCCTGTATATCGCCTACAAAATTTTATCCGTATTAATATTTTTAGGCAGATGGCTGGTTAAGCACTGGGCCATGTATCGTTATGGCATATACGAAGAACATGGACTGATTGGTTTTGACAAATTCCGAACGTTTTATGATATTAATAATTCATACGAACCCACTGGATGTGCAAATGAGAGGTTGATTCAAGGAACACAATAGTAAGAAAAATGTAAAAATAAAATTGTAAACAAGACAGTTGAAAAAGATTTATTAGCTTATGATACCTATTATAATCTTTCATTAAATACCAATAACCTTCTTCATGGATGTTTTTATGCTTTTAGTAACTTTCTAAATGCTTCATCAGAATGTGAAATAGACGAAGGCGAAGAACGTCCTTCAAAGTACTGCTATTATGCATCAATTGGCCGCGTCGGAGAGGAGGGTGATATCACATCGAGTTCTATTGCCTTTGATCATACTAATAGCAATGCAAGTAGAACAAAACAGATTATAAAGAGATACATCGTGTTTTTTTGTGCGCAGATACAAAAGTTCTGTGGAGTTGATGAAACTAACAAACACCAGGAAGGACCACCGACTCCACACAATCATTATTGTAAAAATCGGAGCACGTGGAGCGTTATCATGGAACATGACGACTTTCAAAATAAGTAAAATTGTATTTACTGTTCCATCAAAAAAAGTTGATATTTATCATTTTTCTTTTGCTTCTAATTAGAAACAAACCTAGAGATATAAAAGTTACCAAACCCAATTTCCGTTTTGTTAGACCAAACTTACCTCATCGGTTTGTTATGGTGATTGATACTTCAGCTAGTATGAATAATGTAATAAGCAATTTTCATAGATTTTTATTTCACAGCATTTTAAATGGAAATTTTTTTTTAATTGAGCAGAAGCATTTACAGATGATCAATATGGCTTTCAAGTCTGTGATGTATAATCTACCTTTCAATAGTACATTTGGACTAGTGGCCTTTAATGAAACGTAATAAAACTAGGAGTATATTCACAGTGAGCCTCTATTCTCACTATTGGCACTGTTGCCATTATTCATAAATACCTCATTTTAACAAGTGGACTTTCCTAATAGTGTATTGTGACGGTAGGAATGCTAAAACGAGGAAGTGACCACATTTTTATGCTGGAGACACACTAGGCGCTAATCGCGCAAATCGCGTTCTTTTACGATTTTTAATCCGCTTATTTCCGGTTAAAATCGCCTTTTGCCAAGCGATTTTGAAAGTACATGCTGCCAGTATTTTTTTGATTGCAATTCCAAATCGCAGCCAATCAGGAGCGAATTTTTAGGGTCATTCAAAATCGCAAAGCGACGCGATTTGCGGGATTCGCGCCTAGTGTGTATCCAGCATTAGTGAGAATAGTGCCTCACTGTGAATACCCCTAACTGTGTCGCGATAAATGTTGTCGCAGATTATACGCGCCCCCTGTGACCATGTCTCCGTGTATTACTAACTGCCACACACTTATACAGCAATGTCCCAGTGCCAGTCATACTGTATCCCTGCGTTCATCGCTCTCTAATGGAGAAGGGTGGGACTAACTGGAAGTAGCCAAACGATCATTTGGAGGTGTGGAATGAAAATTGTTGTGCAACAGCAATCAAGCCAGTCATGTCTTGGGTCATCTTATCTCCTGGTCAGACCAGAAAAGCTTGACCATGTAACATTGTTATCAGTGCTTCTTGTTTTTGTGAGCATCTGCTATTGTAGAGTTCTTCAGTTGTTCATGCATCCCTAATGGCGATTTGAGTGACTTGGTGCATCCAGCATTCCCCTTCCATCCTCATGGTGGTGCGACCCCCACAAAATAAAGATACGACTGCACTCATAGAAAAAATGTTTCCATTTTATTCTATTTTGTCCTATGGCCAACTCTCACATTTCAGAGTTTTGATATTCCATTTCAAAATACTTCAAAAATGGAGTTTTTCACACACCAAACTCTGTTTTAAAGTATCATTACCCTGATTATGGAGTTGGCTACAGGACAATGCATAAAGCTGGGTTCTCACTTGCGATTTTTCCGCTTTATCGCGCGGAAAACTAACGTCAAATTGAAAATTTTTCTAACTTTTTCTCTGTTTTTTCTGCATGTGGGAACCTAGACAAATTTTCAATTTTAAAAATAGCGCAATTTTGAAGCAAAATAAGTTTTAAAAAACCGCAAAACGCAATAAAATCGCGCGATTTTACCGCAAGTGAGTATCCAGCATAACTCCAGAAATGTGGCGACTTTTTTCCAGGAGTGTGGCTTTACACTTGCTTGTAAATTTAGAAATACGATAATTCCATTTTAATGCATGTCGATGCTTTCATGGTTTATTTCCACAGAGCCAGAGTACTTTATGGGCTGGAAACAATTATACAATTTGAAGACAAAGAGAAGATAATCGGTAGCTTTCCAACAGTAGGTCGAGGCAGCACATGTATTGCTTGTGGCTTGGAAAAAGCCATTGAGGTTAGTTTAGTAGACTTAATGAATCATTGGGAATTAATTAATAAAATGTGATGTTTCGTTAAAGATGATCAAGAACTATGACAGCAGTAATTCAAAAGCATGTAGAGGCACTAAGATAATTCTCTTAACAGATGGCAATGAAAATGAAGTGAAAAGAATTGAGAATATAATAGATGAATTGAGAAAGGAATCTGTCAGGATCTTCCCAATAGCATATGGAAACTATGCGGATGATCATTTAGAGGAACTATCAAAAGAAACAAATGGAATCACATGTTATATACCGAAAACTGATAAAACTTCATCTGATGATTTCTACAATTGCTTAAGCCAAATTTTTAGTATTGATGATCCATCATCAAAAAATGTAAGTATAATTTAACTAAAAAAATTAATTACTACTTAAAGATCAAGTGTAGGCAAAATTTTCATTTTAATATGTGAAAGACTGTTAACAATAACATGTATTTTATTTTTTAAAACTAGCTGTAACCTGTCAAAAATGACGGTTCTTTGTCTGGTGTCTCCCACCCTCCCCCCCCCCCCCCCCTGGAAACATTTGCTCGTTTCACAACGTTATCACAGACTAACACCTGCAGCGGGCTATCTGGCCTTAACCACATAAATGTAATGCTGGCATGAGCTCCCATTCTTTGTCAGCTTTATATGCATTGTCACTTCTCAGCCAAACCTTGTTATGATAACACCACCAAACCACATTGTCATGACCAGACTTATTAGAAAGATAATTACTAACCTGGGTTATTCTAAGAATAGGTAGCGAAATAATTAATACACGAGAATGAATTATGGTATTTTAATGGTATTTATTGTAGCAATACGATTAAATTTCACTGTAGGGAAATCTGGATCGAGATATTTCTCGATCAGGATTAGTAATGATAAATCAAATGCGATAAATAGGTTATCGCGGGTCCTTGGTTCGGTCGGTCTCGATTTGGATGCTAAACTGGTGTGAAGTTTAGGCCTATTTCTGGTCCTTGGTCTGTTGTCTAGGTGGTTAGTGGTCGTTAGGTGGTTGATATGATCGCTGTGGTCGGTTGCTTACCTTTACGAAGTTACTAGCGCTTTGTCGTGTCGAATACGCGTGTAGAGCCGGACAAATGATTTGCCTTGTCTAATACGCGTGTAGAGCCTGACAAAGGGTTTTGTCTTGTCGAATACACGGATTGAGCCGGGCAAAGGTCTGTCTTGTCGAATATACGTGTAGAGCCGGACAAAGGGTTTTCCCTTTGTTAGTGTTGGGAGTTTAAGAAAGGTTTGTCGACAAGGTTCTTGTTTCCTTGTCTTTGTGGCGCTATCTACGACAGTCCGGTGAGATATTCGGTGTGTATCCATGGCATCGGGTCCTCAATCAATCCCTGTAATTTTACGGGGCCTGACTGGCGAGGAAGTTTGATGCTCTGGTGTACCTTAAGTTGTGTCCTGTGAATAATCTCATCTCACTTCCTGGAGCAAGTCCTTTTATAGCTCTGATCATGTGACCACAACAGGTGTCGAAAATGGGTCACTCCTTCCTTGGGGCGCCTCAGCTACAAAGGCCGAGAATGCTCAGCCCTCCTTCTCCTAATGAAGGGGATGAGCATAACAGCGAGGGTTCTCCCCACTGTGCGCACCCGGACATTTTAATACAATAAACAAAGTAAAGGTTTTATTTTATATTTATTTATTAAAACAAGTCCTAGTCACCACAACATGTTCTAATGGTTGATGAGCCATTGTAATGAGGTTTGGGCGTTGCGTCATTGTTTCGATATTGTCACTGCGTCGTTGGTTGTCATTGGTGTTGCCGTACTCAAACAAACACTGAAACCAAACCCCGATGTGATAACAACACCAAACCACATGTTCCAAAGGTTAAACCTTTTTAATGAAGTTGTGTGCGCCTTACTCACACTAAACATAGCTCGCTGATTAAGCTAATTATGTGTATAGGGGATAAAGGATAGGGGATATTTTATTGTTGCATATTTGTTATTTGGTAACAAAAAAATTTCTAGTTGGCTCGCTTTGTTTGTCATGCAATGCATCATGGTCGATCAAGCATTGATTGACATCACCAGTTCTGATTGTTAACAAAATAACCATCTGCGCATGCGCACAGGCACCTCAGAGAGTTGAAATGGTTTGAAACTTTTGCCAAGGAATATTGGAATTGTTATAAAATAATAAATATGCAACAATAAAATATTTTTTAAAGAATGAAATACATGTTATTGTTAACAGTCTTTCACTCATTAAAAGTAAAATTTTGACTTCACTTGACCTTTAAAAAGTTAAATTTTAATATTCTGTCACTAGGTGAATCTTAATGTGGCTGATTCATTTTTTAATTTGCCGATTTCTTCTAACAAAATACTTTCGAAAACGGTTAAAGTGGAAGGCTGGATGAATGTGAATGGGAAACAGGTTTGCTTATGTTATTTATGCAAATTTTTCAATATTTTTTTTATTTATTTTTATTTATTTTTATTTCATTTTGTTTTTAGATAAATGCAACTTCTCAAAGAGTGTCCATCTATGCCTATGTTCATATTAAAAACACTCCAGTGCAAAATATTCACGTTTATGCAGAAATCACGTTGCCTAATGGCACTAAAACAGAAACCCAACTGAATGATAACGGAAAACAACCGGATATGATTGAAGGAGATGGGGTTTACTCACGATATTTTTTGCATTTCATCGGAAATGGTCGATACGCTGTGCAATTGGTAGTAAATGAGACAATAGAACCAATACCGAAATTTGTAAATTATGATGAATTATGTAAGTTGTCATTTCAATTAAAAGTATAGAAAATTTAATATAATTGTTTTTATTAAATTATAGTTGGTTCTGCTAAAACTCATCAACATACATCTGCAACACGGATTCCTGTTGGTTCTTTCAAAGTGGAAGACGAGTTTATTCCTTCTGAGGAAAATGACATTTATCCACCTAATGCTATTGAGGATTTCAACATTATACATTTTGACAAAGTTACTCATGAAATTGTCTTGAATTGGACAGCACCTGGAAATGATTTTGATATCGGACAAGGTATGAATACTTATTGAACGTATAAATTATCGGTACCCGTATTTGCCGGTATTAATCTGGTAATACAGAATTTGCAGCAGGCACTTTCCCATCTTTTTTTATGGTCATAAATAGTAGGGGTATTCAGAAACAGCGCATGAGTGCGCAAGCGTGAGACTGTGAAAATGTGAAACTCACACTGCGCATGCTCAGTGCGCAAAGTTTCTGAAACACCAAAAATGCAAGATTGCGCAATTGTGTGAGAGTGGGTGTGAAACTCACACTGCGCATGCTCAGTGCCCAAAACAGGCGGGAAAGACGATTATATTCTAAAGTTTTCTCAAATTGTGTATAGTTAAAAATAGTATCAAAGTTAAAAATGGTACCAAAGCTAAAAATGGTACCAAAGTTACCAAAGTTGAAAATAGTACCAAAGTTGAAAATGGTACCAAAGTTGAAAATGGTACCAAAGTTGAAAATGGTACCAAAGTTGAAAATGGTACCAAAGTTGAAAATGGTACCAAAGTTGAAAATGGTACCAAAGTTGAAAATGGTACCAAAGTTGAAAATGGTACCAAAGTTGAAAATGGTACCAAAGTTGAAAATGGTACCAAAGTTGAAAATGGTACCAAAGTTGAAAATGGTACCAAAGTTGAAAATGGTACTTGCCTAGTACTAAAATTATGGTACCAAAGTTATAAAAATGGTACCACATGCCTATACTACTAAAATAATGAGACGCCTTATTGATCCAGGTAACACTAAAACCCAGAACTGTTGGTACCATATAATTTTAATACTAGGCAAGAAGTACCATAATTTTAGTTCTAGGCAGTTATGCCTGCCCGCCATTTGCAATCACATGTGAAACGCACTATGCGCACCTCTTGAGATGTGAGTGTGCGTCGCCCGTGTGTATCACATAACATAACATGAAGCCTATGAGGCTTCCAGTGCGCATGTGTGAAATCACATTTTCACACTTACGCATTTGCGCACTTATGCGACAGTTTCTGAATACCCCTAGTGTAACAGAAAATAAAAAAGGGCCAGTTTGCAATAGACATTTAGGAAAATTGTGCAAACTGGAATGTTTTCATGTCTGTTACCGTACATACACTATAGCTGGATTCGAAAAGTAATTTAATCTTTATCTTAAAAAGTTAAATTTTTCCTGTGACATGTCAAACTTGCTTTGAAAATGAACTCGCCCAACTGTGTGTATGAATGATTTAAAACAGTTGATGTCCATATCTTGAGTGCATTATTTGCATTAAGCAATATTAAATACATTGGCAACAGGCAACAAACTCAAACAAGAAGTAAAATTATAGCACAGAAAGATTGAACATGGATGAAGTTGAATTTAATCTGAAAAATTAAGATTTGGTCTAAAGGCTCATTCACAATGGACGCAAGCGCGTTCACAATGAGTCAAAATTTTGCTTGCAAACTGTACGCACGTCGGTTGCATGTGGTTGCATGCGTAGTTTGCATACAAAAGCTATACTTCAATAATTTGAAGTATTGCGTGCTTTTTCGTACGTAAAATGTGACATATGATGCATAGCCAATCAAAACAATTCTCTTATGATTTCTCCCAGCCAATCACAGCTTTCGAATCACTTGTTGAGCCATTTTGCATCAGTAGGTGCAACGTCATTCTACTTCCTAGTGACTGAGCATGCTCAGTGGACTTAAAATGTGATTAAGTTCAGAACTATGTAAACAACTTTCATACGCAAAAAAACAAACGAGTCAATTGTTGCATGCAACAATTGCCTCATTGCTTGAAAGCTACGCATGCATTGTGAACCAGGCTTTAATCTGTGACTTAATCTTACTCTTCCAAATGACAAAGTTAAAATTTTGCATTTTGTCTTCAGAGATTGAATTTCAGACTAAATTTTATATTTTTACATGATGCATTTTGTTTTACTTTTTTGCTAAAAACCAAATGCAGCTAATAGAGAGTTTGCGCCACTGCATTAAACCTCATAGTTATGAGTTATAAACTCATAACTATAGGGAAAACCTCATAACTAATTCCTGCACGATCGATATAAAAATAGTGGAGCCAATCCGAAGCAGCCTTCCCGTAGTCCCGCCCACAATTGCAAATGGCGACGACGAATTTTGGAAAACTCCAAATGGCGGTATAGACCGATGGATTCTAGGATTGATATCATGGTTAAATGATGCCATCCACTCCAAAAAACTTCAAAATATTATTACTGGGGGCTGAAACAAGAAAATCATTAAGGTTTTATTACATATTTTTGTGTTTGTCATGTTTTAATGAATTTTTTCCGTTATTGCATTGAGATTTGTTCTATGATTTTGTGGATGATTGAGATTTGTTCTATGATTTTGTGGATGATTGAGATTTGTTCTATGATTTTGTGGATGATTGAGATTTGTCCTGTACAGGTTTTATAAACAACACTGGCTTCCCGTACAGGTTTTATAAACCACTTCCCTGTAACTATAAGTATATTTTTTTTGTCAGCGCAAGCGCTTGTTTTTTCTTCTTTTTTATAAATGTTTAATGCAGTGGCGCAAACTCTCTATTAATGCAATATTATAACCATTAAAAAGTTATAATTATAAGGAAAAAGTATTGTCTGCTTGCAAATTCTAGAATTTTTCGATTGGCATATAATGTCGGGTATGTGCCATTTTCCATTATTTCTTTTATTTTCAGCTTCACGGTATGAATTGAAGTACTACCACAAATTTGTAGAACTTCAGAATAATTTTGACACCATTGCCAATACGATAATACAAAATGCCCTTTTATTTGGCAACTTAACTCCATCTAAATCTGGTGATGAAGAGAAAATCACTTGGAGAATTCCTGGAAACTTTGCTAAAGAGTTTTATTCCATATATATTGCAATCCGAGCTGTGGATCAGAAGAGCAACTACGCTATGCTTTCCAACATCGCAATTGCAAGAATTAGACCAGTAGATTGCCAAAATGTAGGAAGTATGTTTGCTCATCCAACTGACTGTACGAGTTATTTGGTTTGCGAATGGGTTTCGAAACCACCGACGAGAATGAAATGTCCATACGAAACCAAATTTGATATCACTGTGAAAGCTTGTGTGGTTCATACAGGAAGATGCTAATTTTTTCTTCTAACAATTTATTGGTTTATAATGGGAAAGCGTTAATTTATTGTCAAAATTTAATAAACTAATTTCCATAAATAAAAACCATTTCTTTGCAATATTTATGCAGGTTCTAAAACCTCTGCGCATTTTCTGATCATCATATTTTACAATTGCATGCGTGTCGCTTCCCACGAAACAAGAAAATGTCTAAACAACATTCAGAAAATATTTTTAAAAACATCAGAAATGTTGATTCAATGTAAGACTATGATTTTTTATCAACATTTTTTTCAACATTCAAACATAACAAAATGTTGATTTAACATTAAACGAAAGTTGCGTATCAACAACTGATAATTCCACTGTTTGATTGTTGTTTCAGAATGTTGATTTAACATCTAACGAATGTTGTCTATGGACACAACATTCAAACATTCGATCGACGTTCAAAAATGTTGATTCAACATTGGCTTGTTTCATGGGTTACTTACATCAAAACTATACAAACACTTTCTGTTCTAAAGCCTTCACAAAACACTAGCAGCCAGAAAGCTAGTCCAAGTCATTAAATCAAAACTCTATTCTACCATTACTTACGAATCTCACATCTCCACCGGTGCCACCAGCTGCTCCTGCTATTCCAGCTCCACCTTCACGGCCTCCAGAGCTTGGTAACGATACTTTAACACCACCTGCAGATCGGAGGTGAAGATCATCTCTGCTAGAACCACCCGGTAATACACTTTCATGTCCACCATGTCCTGTAGAACTTGATAGAATGGCACCTTTCATTGACCGGAAGTGAATATCACCTCCACGAAGATCACTTCCACCATCACCACCAGGCATTCCTGGCCTGCCTGGAATATCTCCAAATCTCCCTGGTGGTGGTGGTAGTATTGCACTGTCCGTAGATCTGAAGTAAACATTATCTGGGTTACCTCCTCCTCCTCCTCCATCACCCTCTCCACTATTCTTGTCTCTAGTGATGTGTGTTTTTACATCTAATTGTTTGTTTTTGGTGACATCAGAAGACTCTTTGTATTCGGATGTAATATTAGTAATAATTGGGCGTGACACTACTTGGTCAAGTAGAAAGACGAATAGAAAAACAATTACTAGTTTCATGATCAAAATCTAGAGATGAAAAGGAAAACAGCAATTAGAATTTATCTGAAAATGACAAATAAAATAATTGAATAAATAAAGAAAAACAGGATACAGGACAAGTTCCTGTTGAAAGAGATAAAGGTCAAATTCTATATATACCCTAAACAAACTATTTGACAGGATTTAACAGAAGTATTTTAATTTAAAAAAAAAATAATAAATAAATATTGACCACTACTAATTGTCACCAGGGTTCCATTAAATGATAGTACAGTATCAACTGCAATATTACATCCAATTTGAATTTTTGACTGGAAAGTGGAAATGAGGCTAAAGTTTAGTTTAGTTTCGTTTCTTAATATTTTCTTATAGTAGTAGTGTTATTTCTTACCTCAGTCGAAGTCAGGAGACATAACATAAGTTGATTTCTAGACTGGGCTGTCACAACTGAAGTCCCACACTACGATTATTATCGCTTAGTCTATCCACTTTCCAGAAACGCAATATGGTGCAACATTATTAATACAGAGGTGAATTAGGGGTAAATTAGAGTTTTATTAAAATTTCTTTCGTTTGCTTACCTAGGTATGTAATATTTGAAATGAAATTTAAACAAAAATTGTAGTTTTTTTTAGTCATCTTTACATGCGTCAGTCAATCGTCAATTTGTTATTTTGCCCGTCGTTGACAGGAAGAAAAACAATCCGGTCGTGGATTAAATTTTATACCTAAGGCTTCAGAGACACACAGGCAGGCTGTCAAAGTATTACATGAGATAATTGTGGTTTACATTACTTGTGCTAGTAGAAAGATGAATAGAAAATGACCTGTGATAAGATATATATTGGCCAAACAGGCCGAGCACTCAACATCCGTATCAAAGAACACATGAAGGCTGTTGAAGATAAAAATATTAAAAATGCTATGTACAGCCGTGGTCAAAAAAAACTTCACTCAATTTGGCCTGTGTCCGCCAGAGGGCGCCAAACACATTGAGACTGAATGGCATCAGAGAAACTGGATTCATCCCAATTTGCAATGGAAGTTCTACGGTAGCTTTAATGGCATTTTAATGGATTTACTTCACGCGCATGCTCAGAGAGTTGAAATTCGTCCAAACCTGAGAACTAGTTCTGGATCATTTGAATTTTCATAGAAACTGCATTTCATATCAAAAGTTTTTTAATAATTTTATTTTGTATATTTTTTTAAAATTTTTTTTAGACTACGGTAATTTGATTTATTTTATTTTTTATTTTTTAAAGATTTGTTTTGAGATTTTGGGATTTGTTTTGTGTTTTACTTTTTTTGTGACTTTTGATATTTTTTGAGGTTTTTACAGTTTTATTGAACAAAATTGAAAAGATTAATTTTTATTTTCATTTATTCTCAGTTGTAATACCACAAGCGGTAGTGTGATTGTCGAAATAAACTTGTAACAATAGACAGTTTGCGATTTCTCGAACGAGACTGAAAACAAGATTTAAAAAAACGAATTTTTAGTTAAAATTTACGTTTTTTTAAATTACTGGTTAATAAAATGTCGTATCGTGTGTTTGCGATTTGTTACGAAACGTGTTACATACGACACACAAATCGGCGGCAACAATTTTTAGCAGAACTAGACACCTTATCACAAATTAAGCCTAAGTACTGGGCTTGTAGTTTGTGCAAGGTGTTTGACTAATAAAAAACTAACCTGAGATATTGAAATCGACACAAATTTGGCAACACTGCAGCTGAAGCGGAGGGAAAATGGCAGGGAAAATGGCGGCAGAATTGTTGTATTGTATGCAGTGCGCATGCGCGAATCAAGTCGTATATACGACAATTTGAAACGAGATTTGTAAAAAATCTCGACCGAGATCTTTCAAACGAGAATACGTGTGACAAGATTTTTAACAATATCTCGTTATTTTGGCATTCTCGTAATGAAAAAAATCTCGTACGAGAAATCGCAAACTGTCTACTTTAATGAATTTTTTTACTACAACAACAAATCTATATCTATATTTCTCAAAGAACTTCACGAGATTTTGCGAGATTCTATGGGATTTCATGGGATTCTACGAGATTTTGCGAGATTTTATGGGATTCCACAAAATTTTACGCGATTTTACGAGATTTCACGAGATTCACGGGATTTTAATGAAATATCCAAGCAAATGTAAATCCTGTGAAATCCCATAAAATCTCGCGAAATCGCGTAAAGTCTTGCAAAATCTCGTAAAATCTTGCAAAATCTCGTAAAATCTTGCAAAATCTCGTAAAATCTTGCAAAATCTCGTAAAGTCTTGCGAAATCTCGTGAAATCTCGTAAAATCTCATGAAATCCGGTGAAACATCACGCCATTGCCATTTTGAGATTGGGATGGAGTGGCTCGCTCTGACGGCAAATTGTTGCAGAAGTGGATAAAACAAATTTATTTTCCTATATTTTGCATGGTGCTCAATAATCAAAACAATAGGCGCGCCGACCAATGAGATTCAACCAAAAATTCGAATTCAACGAATCTGCGCGTACGCTCTCGTCGATAGTTTTCATGAGTTAGATTCTCACATTAAATTTTATTGCAACAATAGAGTCAATTTTCAGATAGTTACATTAACTTTAAACAAATAAACAAATATTGATAATTCATTGATGGGAATAATCGAAAGCACTGTCATTTCTGACCTGTCTATAGAATTGACATTAAAAAAAACTTTATTGATGAAAAACTTATTAACTTGGTAACCAAAAAAATATAGAATCTGAAATATTGTTAGAACTTCAGCATTACCGTACAGCACCAGTGTGGGAACTCAGGACAGTTCTGTGATGTCACAGCTATAAACAAACTTTTGCGCCCTCTGGCGAACACAGGCCAATTGAGTGAAGTTTTTTTTTACCACGGCTGTACCAGCATTTCTTTGAAACCAAAGGACATATGATGGATTGGGATAAAGCTCACATAATCATTGAAGAAAAAAGAAAATTAGAGAGAGAAATATTAGAAGCATATTTCATTGCTATAGGTGCAAATCAAGGTACCTACATGAATGGAAATGTTGGATTAAAGGGAGCAGAATGGATGGTTAGTGCCATTGAGGAACAGAAAAATCTAGATATTTCTGCTAATGTCACTCAAAGAAAGTTCAAACATTTAGTAAAAAGGTAAAACCAATTAGATAACATTCTGAAAACGTTTTGGAACATCATGAACATTCCAAAAACGTTCAGATAACGTTCTAAAAACGTTTTGTAGATGTTCTAAAAACGTTTTGTGAACATGTCCATTTATTGAAAATTTCTTATATATATGAAGGTGTGGTTTGTTTATAAAGTATAGCTGAAGATGTTGTACTAAAGCAACGAAAGGCCTCCTATAATTTATCTGACGTGTCTGTATAAGTGTCTTATTTGTTTATATTTATATTGGGGGCACCTCAGAACCGCGAGACCTCAGAAGCGCGAGTTGAAGCAAATATGCAGAACCGCGACAAGAAAAATGTGCATAACCGCGAGTCTGCATAACCGCAAGAAAAAATTTTTTTTTTTTAGTTTTTTTGTTTATAAGCGCAAAATTTCATTTCTTTCAGAAGCGCGAATATGCAGAATTGCGAGGTATTTTTCTTTTTTAAATTTTTAGACATTTTGAACTTCAATTTATTCGGAATTCTTATGGTGGGCGCGGATATTTGCGACTGTTAAGTTACGTTAACAATGGATGGAGTTATATGCTTTTTATCCATTTTCTCTAAATCACAACACATACGATGCAATTGTTGTTCGTACAATGCTTTTTCTATCTGATACATTTTACTGCCATACTTGTATACACTGTTTTATCGACCTCATGTCTTTGGCTAAACAGTTGCGAGACCTCTATTTTTTGAGTTTGAGTATGTCTGTCAGTCATTTAATTTGAGGACGAATGCAAATTCTAGAGAGAAATGAACTTTCAACTAGGAAAATAGACTTTTTGATACAAAACTATTATTATGATAATATTATGTTGTATGTTGATCACACTGATCAGTTATATATAAATAGACAAAAACGTTTTTCAGACAAAAAAACGTTTTTACGTGAAAAACGTGTTCCATTTGTCCGATTGGTTGATTGTCAGAAAACGTTTGTCCAACGGTACATTTGTCAGAAATCATTTGGACAAACGTACTTGTCAGCTTTTTTCGTTTTTCAAACAATCGACCATTCGGACAAGTGATCAATACCCATCTCGAATCGTTAAAATGGTTAAAATACCTAGAAATCGTTCTTAAAATTGTTAAAATTAACTTTAAAATTAATCGAAACTTATATTTCAAAATAATTTAAAATCTCGCGGTTATGCATATTAATTTAAAGATTTTAATTTATACAGAATCGCGAGTATGCAGAACCGCAAGAAATTTTGATCTCGCGGTTATGCATATTTGAATTTATGCAGAAACGCGATATTCATACCGCGAGATCCATCTCGCGGTTCTGATCCCGATCCATTTATATTCAATCTTAATATAATATTTGTCAACAATAGCATGAACATTTTTTTGCTACGAAACAATGATTTTTCGACTCGGTTCAACTAGAGGATTAAAATAAGATGCCACAATATATACTTTTGGTACAATTTAGATCATTAACCAATGGGAGTTTCGCGCAAGAAATGATAAATAGAGTATAGGAAAGACCAGCATCACCTGTTTCAAAGGAAAATAACATTAAAGCATGTGATGTAATTTTTTTAAAAAACTTTTATTGCCTAAAAAATTATATTGTCTATCAAACACAATCAAATTATAAACAAACACATGCATCAAAATAGCACTCGTCTGAAGATTCCACAAATTCGGAGACTTTCGTCAAGGTGTTTAAAGAATATACTTTGGTCTCGACTTTGGTCTCTTCCCTACTTGAGATAAATATTAAACAGTCCTCGTCATATTGAACACAATTGAACACATCACCCTCAATATTCGGAATAAAAACTTGATTCCAAGAATCCTCATCGATGTCATAAGTTAATAAACATTTGGGTGATTTCTGATAAAATATCAATTTTTTACCAAAATTATTTTCACAAACATTTTTATAAGACAGAGTGCTCCAACTGCCAGCCAATTTCTCCTTCGTTACACAAGTTCCCAACACAATATCAACAATTTTTATGAATCGTTCATTACCAGCATCGAAGTAAAACTTTCCATCGTGTGCTAAAAGCATACACTTGCAATCGTAAATATCGGTAAAATTAAAAATAACGTCATTCCATTTTTTCTGCCCGAAATTAAAACACGAATAAACATTAACTTGCATTCCTTTAAAGTACAGCTCATTCTGAGATGCACATCCATGTAAATAAAAATTGGATGAATTTTCGAAATTACCAGGATGTTGGTATAATTGACCCGTTGCTGCTTCAAGAGCGACTAATTCATCGTGAGTATTGTTCAAATAAAATACGGCGCCCGTCTTCGAAACGACCGGAAACCACTCGTCCATAAAATATGAGCCTTCTATCAGACTAAAGTCTTTATATTTTAAATTAGACGTCCAGTTTTCTTGATTGATACAATTAAATGAATGTTTACATTCTTCGTCCGTAAATTCAAAAGCGTGAATTTGAACTTGCGGTTTTCTCCTATTTGGTACCCATCTTGAAACCATTTCTTCCAACAGCGATACGTAGTTTGCTGTTGATTTAAGAACAAGTTGATTCGTTGTCAAAAGATCCTGAAGCAAGTCATCGGACAATTTGCCAATATCGCATTTTGATATTAATTTCGATACGTCGTCCATCTTGTTCAACCTTTCTCCCCAAGTTAAGAGAAGCCGGATTAAAGCATCAATTTTATCCGGCATTAAATGAATAAGACGTTCCAATTGTGCCACTGTCATGTCAGGAAAAAAATCAGTCTCGGAAATTTTTTTAAATTTTCTAAAAAAAACTTCCAACGCGTTTTGCCGTTTTATCATCGTTAAACATTTCCGCCATTTGCCAAACACTTAACACGTTGTCCGGAGTAATCGGGGTGGTGTATAATGTCCAATATTTGCGAAATAAATCGTCCAACTGCATTTTATCGGCAGCTAAAATTATTTCACATACTGAGCTCTCGTTAATTTCTGGCCGCGTGGGAAGTTCTTGCATGTAGATGGATTTAATGATGATATTCATCACTTTGCAAGAGGTATCTGGAAAGTAAACCACCCTGGTTTTAGTTTCGATGGTATTATGATTGAACATAGCGTGGAAATAGATACTTCTAGCATCCAAGACATTTTCATGTGCGTTGACACTTCCATCTTTGCATTCTAACACAATTGTCCCCGGTTTTCCATTGTCTCGCGAATTGTACAAATTGTTGAAAAATAATCTGGTTTGAATTTCCATTGAACCCATTTCCATTCGAACTCGTTTGGTTTGTTAGCTGTACAATTCGGTATAGACTAAAATTCACCTTTTTATAGTTATAGGTACTTGGCGGATACGTACTGGTATGCGAATGTCAGGCTTATGCCACGTAATGAAATACCTGAGCGCATGCGCATAACGTCATATTGATAAAAATACGCGCCATTACTTTGAATCTAAAAAATATAAAATTAAATTTCTATAACAAGTGGTGAAAATTGGTGGTGAAAAATAATTTTATATTTTTTTAGTCATATTGATATTTGACGTCATATGACGATCGGTAAGGGAAACGTTATGTGAGACTTGGCGAACTAGAAGAACAGGAAGAATGTCAGCGAACACACGAAAGTGCGTGTACAAGGTTGGTTTTCTCTTGCGCGACCGACCGCGCTCTGCGCATGCGCAGTTATGTCGTGGTTGGCAAAAGTCTGAAATTTCAATGGGATTTTTGTCATTTTCCCATTTATTGTCCAATTTTAATGCGGATTTTTGCAATACTCATTGGAATTAGGTAGTTTTCATCAAACTACTTGAATTTATGTAAAAAAATTATTTTTAATAAGTAATTTTTAAGTTTTGACCGATTTTGGTAAATAAATGTGAGATTTCAATGGAATTTTTGTCATTTTCCCATTTATTGCCTGATTTTAATGCGGATTTTTGCATTACTCATCGGTATTAGGTAGTTTTCATCAAACTACTTGAATTTATGAAAAAAAATTTATTTATAATCGCAACTGTAAGAAATACAATTGATTTTGGGCAGAAACTTAGTGCAAATAGCGTTGTCACCAACGACAATCGCTGATCACGCGGCATCAACTTGGCGATTGCTGTTGGTACAACACTGTCTAATTGCACGTAAGTTTGTTGTTTTTTCATGTAAATTCATGCATGTCAATGGCCAAGTTAATGACGCTGTCTACAGTATTTGCACCTAACCCAAAATCAATTGTACTAGGAACGGTGTGAAACAAGCAACACTGTTACTCACCAAATGATTGGGCTCAGCTGGTAGGGCATTTAAAAAAGCAAATAAACAAACAATAGACAAATTGAAAATTTAATTAAGATAGAATCGAGTTTATAGACACAAGCGGCGACTTAGGCCATCTTTTAATCTCCCAATTAAATTAAGGGTTAAAGTGTGTTTTACGGGCAACTCTCCAATTTTGATAAAAATTACCTACCAGACATAGTTTCATATGCAGATTCCAAATCTGCAATCCGTTTTTGTCAGAAACGCGCAGAAATGTCTTTTCAGAGCTTCAAAGTGTCGACTTGGCACACATGGTTGCATCCGTTCCCCCATTACTTGTTTACATTTTAACTGTGTGTCAGCATTTCTAGAAAACCTAAAAACTAATCTCGCTCGCTGTCCTTTGCGAGATTAATTTTAAATGATTTTAAATGATGTACCTATTTGTTTATATATTTAGAATATTCTTTTTAAAACAGTTCCATTATTGGTTTTCTAAATAAATGTTACATTTCAAATATGCAAATAAATTATAGTATTAAAAATACTAAACTAATAATTATTATTTTGATGACTATAAAGGGTTATTCTATACTTGTTGGTTGTTAGTTTGGAAAGAGTTTTTAATTTTATTTGGAAACCAAGCAATTTATTGTGATGGAGTTCTGTCGTTTGGTAAGTCACATTATATGCAAATTTGTTGTAGTCATGTATATAGTGTTCACCTTACAAAGTAAATTCAAAACCCAATAAAACTCATGTTGAAATTATAAAAAAAATAATTGACAGTGCCGAGCGAAAAGTAGATTAATCTGTTGTCAATTTGTGACGGTTCAATACCGTAGTGACTTATAAAGTTGCCACCAGAGGGCGCGATTTGTTAAAATCGCGCCAGATTCAAAATAAGAAAATTCAAGTTTTATGAAGATAAAATGTTTATTGAATGATAAAATATTAGAGTAAATATTCTCTCTATATTTTGATAAATATAAGAGAGAATTATACAATGAATAGGTGTGTTCATTGTTAAAGAAAAAAGTTACGATAAAATCATCGATAAAAGTGATTATTGTACTCAAACAATAATAAATGTTGTTGTGAAATGTTTATTTAAATAAATTAAGACTATTTAGGGATAAGAATACTTTAAAATATGAATACAAATAAAGTTAACCCTAAATATTACCATGTGCTTTTTGAATATTTTAGATATTCTATGGGGTTCACGTAACTTTGATCAAGGAGTTGATTTGATTGGATCAACTCATTATGACTCACTGATATGCAAATCAGCTAATCTGCTTATCAGTATTCTGGCTCCCTGATTGGAGGAAACTCAAGAAATCTCATGGTTTCATAGTATATAAGCTCCTGCAAGAGCTGATTCTGGGCCTCTGTACTGAATTAATGTTGAATCTATATGATTGTCTATGTGTAACTTGTACCTGTAACCATTCAGAGTCATTTTTATCACCTTTTGCTTTAAATACGAACCGGCAGGCTGTCAACACCAAATTAAAGTAGGTATAATGCCCTAAAGACCGTAGTTGCCGGGCCTGAAAAACCCGAAGGTAAATGTACCGAGAATATACTTGTGCTTTTTGCATGTAGGCCAGTCTTATGAACAAAACTTGATTGTATCGAGTCCGCTCGGACCGAGCAGCAACCGCTACCTGTATCAGGAGTGGGCGCTAACTGTCACGTGCTTCGGCACCGTTTGAGAACAACGCATTCGGTTTGATGCGGTGCGCCCGACTCAATCATGACGGCCGAGGAATTCCCTTTGAATTCCATAACCGACTTCTTCCCGCTAATCTTTACCTTTGTTTTTTAGTTTCTTATCGATAGTTGTACATTTATTCAAATGCTTACAATTATTATATTCATAATATGTAATAATTGAAATAGAAAAGAGTGCGTTTTCACCGCAACGCTCGTAATACAGGTGTAAGCCGATACCACGTGGTACCGCTAATTTGTGACGATCATCCGACCGATGAACGCCGATATTCGCAGGATTCGATAGTGCATTACCCCGATTAGGAACCAAAAATAGCGCCAGGAAACACCAGAAGATTCGTAATATTATTTTGTAAATTGTATTATTATTAGTTTATCAAGCTTCTATCTGATAAGTTAAAAAGTTTCGATAATGTTTTGCCAGTTTCCTGGTTAAATTAGATTAATTGATAGTCTCGATATATTTGTTAAGTATTTTATTGCCTCTGTTATTAATAAGATTTTATGTTAATCGACCTCGGATCATTGTAATTTGCAATGATCCGGAATAAATGTTATGATTTGATAAAATTCCTTGTTTTCATGTTTATTTACTTTACTCTTTCCAATTCAGTGTTGTTTGCAAGTGTGTTTAGATATTTCTTGCTGGTTCTTATCCTTGGGATAAGTGGAGGTTTTCTTAGCAAAAGAAAATCCACGTGTTTTCATAAGTTTTACTATCTTGACCCCATCGTAAAGTGTAAATAGCACTTTAGGAAAAAGTCAGATCGTCACAAATTGTATAGGTGTTAATATCAAATGTCATTCAATTTTAAGTTCTATCTTTTTGACATTATCAATTAATTTTCTCCCTATATTCTATACATCTAGGGGAACAACATATTACATAATAATCACCTGCTTAAAGGGAAATATTAAACAATTTATGTACAGCCTGTACAGGGAAAATATTTTACTCATCACAAGATAATTTTTCTTATAAAACTAGTAGAATATGTGGTATGATCTATAAAACCATTCTGGCAGCAGTTTATGTACTGTAGTACTACAATAAAAATAAAAAAATATGAAATCCTTAGTTTTTTTAATGTTAATTTTTTCTATACTGGTGTTTTCAGCGAATGGAAAAATGCATTTGTGTAAGTATACAGTTTCAAATCTAATGTCAAAGCATAATTGTCTTTGTTTTATAGTTTCACATTGGCAACACAGTATGGGATCGAGATATTGTGATGAAATAGACGTTGGGATTGATGGATTTGAAATTCTGGGTCTTTGTCCGAGCGAACTTGTGGACCAAGACGGGTTTCCAGAAATCAGATGCAAATGCCACGATCATTATCAAGAATGCTTCATAATCAATAGTGAAAATAAAAAGCAATATGGAAGATGCAAACATGTGAATTCATACTCACATAATGGTTGTCTTTGCCTCAGACATGTCGTAACGAAAGGAGATACACTTGAGCAGTAAAAAAAAGCTAAAATTAATCAAGTTGTGAATGATTTTTATTTATTATTGTAAAAACATTAAATATATTTGTAAATAAATATAATTATGTCAACTGTATGTACTTTAATTTTTAATTTTTATTTTTAATACCAGATAAAAGAAATAAAATTAAAAATTTTGATCAAATACAAAACCTAAAAAGGGAAAACTTTTTAATCAATCTGAAGATATTCAAATCAACCGAAATCACCTTTTTGTTAGTGTAGACGTTGACAAGTTTCCATAAGTTCTTGGAGAGTGGCAGCTGGAGTGAGAAACTCCTCTTTTCCGAGACTTGTACTCTCCCTTGCAACGTTTGTAAGCCTAGAGGAAGCCAAAGCCACCGATAAGGTTGCGGTATATGCTAAGGTCTTTTGGCGTGAGAGGGTGCTGAGGGCGGGAGATCACCAGCAGATGCATCAATGGTGATTTGGCCTGTGACACAGTAATGCGTAAAACATAGGTATATTAATATTGGTATATCAAGTTTACTGTTCTATGATGCAGGAAATACACATCACCTGTTTACGTGTAGAGGGAAATATTTGTGACAGTCAATCACATTAAAAGCTTTTTATTTTGCCGCTAGATGGCGCTGACCACCAAGTCGCGCCATATTCAAACTCTATTTGCTAACGAATCCTATTTTGGGCCACCAAGTGAATAAATATACAGTTTTTGACCAGTAAATATTTCTTATCAGTGTATAAATTAAAAATCATTATTATTCTGTGTCTTTTACTCACAGATTGGAGATTAGACACACCTGTGACCTATTTCACGGCTACAAAGATGACCTTTAACCCTGGTCAAGCAAAGTTCACTCTCGACCTTTACTTGCTTGGGACCACGGTCACGTGACATTGTTTCCCAGTACCTTATGATAACTCTGTAAGCCAACCCTTAGTCGGATTCTGTGTAGCCCTTATCTTATAGGAACCAACTTACGATTCCAGGAAAGAAGCTATGGTATTAGTTATCATGTTATCAGTTACCTAACCCCTTATGTTATTATTGTTATATTTTCCTGGTTTTATCTTTATTCTGTACAATTTTGACCTTAGACCAGTGATTAAATGATGTTATGATTTGATAATTCATATTTCCCTGTTTTTACACTTTATGGTGCATATTTCACATGTTTTAAGTTACTCCATCTCTCGGTTAGATGAGTTACTCCATCTCTCGGTCAAAGAGAATGTATGTTCTCTTTGAAGGTCACTGTCACTTGACAGCGCCCTCAGAAAAAGGATTGTCACATATTATAACAGCAGAAGTTTATTACAAGAGATGCTCTACAGCAATAAACTGCTGTTGGATATCGATTAGGTGTTTTTTATTTGAAAATTTGAGAAATTTTTTTGGAATTTTTGATTAGTGGAAACGTGATTTCCTGGTCCCCCTCTGTACCCCCTAAATCTGTGTAACATGAATAGGGAATGTTCATAACGCGTCATACGAGGGGGCCGGAAGTAGGTTTGAAGGCGTGGTTTAGGGGTCGGCCATCTTGAGGAACAGGTGAACATACGTTAATAATGTATGTTTACCTGTTCCTCAAGAAATGTGCATGAAAATCAACGAAATTTTCGCTGATTGCATCGCTAACTGCGTAGCTGACAATGCGGTTTGTGTGGCATCAATTTAAACATATAAAAAAGCAGTAAATATCTTTAAATTGATGCATGTTCCACGGACGTTTTCGACCGACATTTTCGACCGATTTTCAGCGAAATTTCCACCGATTTTCAGCGAAATTTCCACCGATTTTCAGCGAAATTTCCACCGATTTTCAGCGAAATTTCCACTGTTTGCGTCCCTAACTACGCCGCAGACGATGCGGTTTGTGCGGCATCAATTTAAAAATATAAAAAAGCTGTTAAACGGTGGAAATTTCGCTGAAAATCGGTCGAAAACATCCGTGAAACATGCAGGAAACAACAAATTGAATGCGTTGAGTCCTGCATGTTCTACGAATGTTTTCGACGAACCGTTTTCGATGTTTTCGTCACCAAAAAGCCAAAAACCCAAAAGCAAATCCTTCTGTAAAAAATCCTTCTGTAAATTCTACAAAAAGCACAAAACCAAAAAAGCAATAAGCAAAGATATACAGTAGAAATTTAAATTCTACTGTATTATTGCTGATTGCTTTTTTGGTTTTGTGCTTGTTAGAACCAAAAATATATAAAATAAAAACATCCACTATTACGTGCCATTACTTTAATTTAAAAAATTAAATAAAATTAAATTTCACGTGCCATTACTTTAATTTAAAAAATGAAATTAAATTAAATTTCTTCAATTTCTTGAAGAAATTTAATTTTATTTTATTTTTTTATTTTTTATTTTTTTATTTTTTTCATTTTTTTTTTAAATATATTTTGTCACTTTATTGTCACTTCAAAACACAATAAAAATTTGCAACATAGTTAAAAACTGGTACTGTTTACCAGGTAAAAAAAATATCATTAAAACTTAAATGTGGTAATGTAGCACATTGTTGGCTAAAGTCATTTTTTTTAGAAAATACGGATCTATGTTATTAATAAGACTGATTTTTCTCATTATATCTGTCTTTGGCTTGGTCATTGAGGCCATTAAAGTATTGCAAATAGTTTTCTGTCATTTCAAAATCAAAATTCCCACCGTTTCACATTGATTTCTATAAGCACGCTGTCCTCAAGATGGCCGCCAGCAATTTGTGTACATAGTTGCTATGCAACTGAGGCCCACAATGCAACGCGCGGATATTTGTGAACATTCCCTATTCTGATACACACCGTATACATAGCCTACTGTATGTTTGATTTATTTTTACCCTAAAAAAAAACAATTTTAAATAAAATAACTTTTGCATTTTTATGTTGGCTTTTTATTTTGGGTGGTGACTGATTCCATGCCGCCCGATTCTGCGCCGCCCGATTTTGCGCCATTCCGATTCCGCGCCGCTGTTATTCGAATTTCCATTTAAATTGAGTAGTGGAAGCGTTGATGCGAGTTCGTGAGCAATGAGCAAACACGATGTACAAAAGTGAGTAAGCTTACTCGCGATGTGCGCGCGTGAGTACGCGTTATCCAGGCACACAGAATGACTCAATGGTTTATAAAAACTAAAAACCATAACAATTTAATGGCCAAATGATAGGAAAACTTACAAAACTAAAGAACTTAAGAGAGTACATATGAGCAGCCATCTTGGCTGGCATTGGAGGCAGTGTGTGATGTCACATGGCATGAGACAGTGTAAGGTGTCATGTGACTACTAGACAGGGCAAACCTAAAGTTATACCGGCGCCATCTGTTGGCGAAATACACAAACAAATAACAGACTTAGTTATATGAGAACGCCTGTAAATAAATGCATGAATAAACAATAAACAATAATATAAATAAATATATCTGGAGCATTAAACCCCAACAAACGCTCCCATGATCCAGACATATTTGGATCAAAGATATACAAAAATGCAATGAACACTAAGAAAATAATACACTAAAGATCCATGAAAACTTTAGTACATAAGAACCGAACCCGACTACCATCAAGCCATTTGGTAAAAATGTCGGCAACATTCAACTCCCCAGGTATCTTATGAAGATCAAAGCGTTCACGATCATACCATTCGCGTAACCAGTGGTATTTCACACGAATATGCTTTGTTCGACTATTTTCCAAGTCATTAGTAGTAAACTGTATGCTTGACATTGCATCAGAATAAATGACTGGAATGGAACGATAGTTGAACAAATGACAAGACTCAAATACACTACATAACCAATAAACTTCTCGTACGCAATTAACTAACGCGACAAATTCGGCTTCCATTGTGCTACAGGCAACACTGGATTGCTTCTTGCAACTCCAGACTATAGGAGCACCACCTAAGAACACAATGAATCCGCCAAAGCTTAGCGAAGTAAGCGGATCACTA
>JH430789.1:7170-25514 GCA_000239455.1 Strigamia maritima | reverse complement strand
AAATCCACCCCTGGCGAAACTGATCAATGCATTTACCAGAAACATCTACTCGATGAATCTTTTTATAAAAATACAAAAATAAAATAAAATAAAAGACATGTTTTGTCATAAATCAACAATATATGATAAACAAATCATCAATTTGAGCTTTTAAAACTATTTTTAGCCAAAATTACATTTTACAATCTAAAAAAAAATTAATAAAAACTAATAATAAAAAATGGCATTTTTTTTTGTTACAAAGCAAAAAAAATTGAATTTACTGCTCCCTCTCTCGTTTGTTATAAGTAGAGAGAGATTTGACAAAATGGAAGTCGAGCACCCTGCAGTGAGGACAGGGTAAACTATGGCTGTAGTCGCTGAAGAACGCGAGTCTTTGCTCGGGCATCATCACCTGTCGATGGCAGTTGTTGCACTTGAGTCGTTCGCCGCAGCACGGAGTGGCAGCGAAGATGTCGTACGAGTACATGGTACCTAGGATTAGGGAACTGCCGTCCCACGGACCGTAGCAGTAGCGACATCGAATCATTGTGTTCCAGCCTTCCAAGCAGCCCATACACACGGCACAAAGATACTGCTGACGTCCGTCCAATTTCACCTGAAATTTTTACATTTTTTTTGTAAAATTTATGCAAATTTTATGCAAATTTCATGGAAATTTCATGGAAATTATACTATAACAGGAACACGTTTGAAAGATGCTATACTGCCAGAATATGAGAGAGCCCTGGTGGGATATAGCCCTGAATGGTTATAAGACAAGAGAAGTCCACAACCACCACATCCAGTCTGCTAATACGAATTAATTGTAGGTTTAACACACAAAAGGAACGCGTACATAAATTATGGCTCGTGACAATACTTTATTTCATATTTTTTTTGTGTTTTTGAGTATTTTTTCACATTTTTTTAAAAAATCATGCGCCATTTGCAATCTCGCATTAATCTCGCATTAATCTCGAACCCGTTTCAACTCGACCTCTATCGGCCCAATTCGGCAGTAAATCAACTTTGTGCTGATGTATCTTGTAAATATGGCCACAAAACTGCGTTTATTCAGCCGTTGCTCATCGCAACATGAAACACTGGCCAGAAATATTCAAACACGGCTAAAAATAACCGCCATCTTTGTGTTATCCTCAAACCCCGATACGAAAAACGATGTCACGGAATTACAAAAAAAAAAAAAAAAAAAAAACCGACATGTGGTGAAATAACAATAAGAATTAGTTGGGCATTGACTGGCTGGGCAACTGGATTTCATCTGTTTCCAAACTCGGCCATTAAAAATAAATTAAAAACAGCAAAAATGAAGGATCCAAAGTGCTTTTCAGAAAAAAATTATCTTCTGACAGTTACATCTCACTCGATATGATTAAATTACACATTTTTCTCATTAAAATTCTATTTTTAAATCAAACCTAAACCCAGGAAGCCACCTTACGTGCAAATATCTAAGTTATTATTCCTCCCTCTCCTAAATGTAAGCAATTGGAGAATGGAGACAAGGCCAGATCAGATTATTCACCTCTAAAATGGACTCGTTTTCACTTTAACTGTTCGTGAATTAAATTTAAAATATTTTTTATTGTGTCTAAGAATGTTTTTTCCTTTTAATTTTGTCTATTTCATTGAATTTTTTCATGTTTTCATCATTTACACACTGACACACATTCCAGTTGACAGTACATCTTTAATAAATGCGCGGCCTGAGACCTGGTGGCAAAATGTTGCGCAATTTGGAACAGAGCCAAACAAGGAATTTTCCATCGGCACTCATTGCCAAAGGTAGGCGGATGCGGCGGATGCAGTGCGGTGTGACAACGAGACATCGAAACTCCTCCTTTCTTACCGAATCTGATACACGACTTTGAACTCTCTTTTTTTTTCTTTTTAGAAAATAAAATTCAATGTGTAACTATCAGAGTCAGCGAAAAAAATTGCATTTCATAATCTACGGAAACCTAGAATGGCCATCTTTTTCATAATCTACGGAAGCCTAGAATGGACATTCAAAGATATTCACTATCTTACAATTTTTCCTTTTTTTTTTTTTTTTTTTTTTGTATAAATATTCCAAATAATAATAATAATAATAATAATAATAATAATAATAATAAAATGTTCACTAACCGGGACACAGCTACGACTGTGTTGTCTCGGTGAAAGGAAAAATGTGCCATCAATGAGCGGATATCTATCAAATATGATCATATTGTTGTGGCATAAGATGCAAGCGGTCTTGGAAGTCTTCGATGCTGCCAAACTGGACAATATAAAGCAACGTGTATCGTCATTTCCATGATTCCCGTCGTCTTCCATCTAAAAAATAAAAAAAAAAATAAAATAAAATAAATTAAATGGCCGACTAAACATTCATCACATCTGTTTATTTTGTGCCCAAATTAACGCGGCGTTTTGGCAAAACGTCAAAAAAAAAAAAATTTTGAAAAAAAATTTGAAAGCAAATTGAAGTAGCAACACAGTGACCTCAATCAATTTATTTGTTTTAATGTGGGAATATATAAAATTTCTACGGCGCTTCATCACAATGCAAACACATCAAGGCCAAACTCATATTTGTTGATGAGATTAAACGCGATAAATACTCATAAAATGTTTCTCATAACATCCTAGAAATATTTATTAGATATATATATATTTATTTTTTTTTTTTTTTTTTTTTTCCTTTACTATAAAATGCAGGAAACAAGTGGTTATTTATACCTGCAGGAAGTCGGGTTCATTCAGTAACATTTAAACTCTTTTAAAAATATATTTCTGTTTTTGTGGACCCGAGACTTTGTTTACCGGTTAATTTATAGATACGAATGTCATCGAAATATTTATAAATGGCCTTGATTTCATTTCTTTATCAAATTTTCATGTTTTTTTTTAGTTAAATGTGATAATCAAGATGGCGCGCGCCATTTTCAATGCGAATTGCATTAACCTTGACTTTGAAGATCATAACTGTCACGTCTTGGCAACATTCCATCATTTTTTTAAAAAATAAATTAAATAACAAAACATTAAAATAAAAATATTGACATTGAAAATGGCCAAATAGAAATGGAAATGCGCGACATCTAGCGGCGAGATTTAATAACGACATACCTTGATATGATAAGAGTTGATTTTATGTCGTGGCAGTGTATTAAAGGAGCTGAAATCCATTCTGCGACTGAAAATGCTGCCACCAGTCTGACGATCGGAAAAAAACTCGAATTGAATTTTCCTCCGTCCACCGGACCCGGAATGTACGGGCGAACTGGGCGATTCGGCCGAACTCGAATTCGGCGGGCTGGAACTGGTGCTGGAAAGGCTATTCGTCCGAATTCGCAGCATCGGGCGGCCTTCTCGCGCATTGACGCCGCCGCCGCCGCCGTTAGAGCCGGTGAGCATCGCGGGCGCCGCAGCGCAGCCCAACCCGAGCGCCGGTTTATCGTTCTTCTTCCGCCTCGATTTCTTCTTCTTAGCGTCGTAGTTGGTGGATTGAGGCGCTAACCAGTCGAGATCTTTTCTCAAATGTCCTTTAGCACAGCGACAACCGCACGCCTTAAACGCCAAATCGTAACCTTTCTTGGTCCATAAGTTCTGAAGTCGTTGCTTCTCGCTCCAACTGCGGGCTCTACCGGTGGATCGCAGATACATGAGCACCGATTGTTCCCAGGCGTCGAAACAGAGACGATGCATGAAGGTTCCTTCTTGACATTGCTCGTTGTTACACACGACTTTGATCGTGTTGCTTAGCTCGTCTAGCCGGATCGGTTCGCCCACGCAGCAACCGCTCGGCACGCAACACTGCGTCACGTTCGGGTCGTGATTCTCGATCGTCTCTTGATATTGCTCGAATTCGTATTCGGCGTTTTGCTTGAGGATGCGCGCATCTCGGTGGTACGGCATGCTGGGATGGATACCTTCGACTCGACACGAAACCCTCCTCGCATGTGTGAAGTGCAAGTGGCGCGATGTTCGCCGGTCGTTCTGCTTAAATAGGCGGTAGGTGGGGTTTGTGTGAGTGGCGTGGCTGATGCGCGATTCTCATTGGTCGGCATCTTATCCCAAATACAAACATAACCACGTGGGTGGTTCAAAACAGCGAGTTTCGCTTTACGATGCAACCATTCCAGCTTCTTTTTTTTTTTTTCTTTTTACAAGTGACATTATTGTTGTTTGTGAATGAACGAGAAAGTTTGAGGTTGACGCGCCATTTTTCGAAATATCGGTGCGGCGCGACTCCATTATGACCTTCACCGTCCTCCTGTGGCCGGTTTTCGGCATTTTAATGAAATTAATAAATCGAAATCGTATAAATTAATGAGAGAAATAACCCTGGCCTTGGTTTGGTGGAATAAATATATCTCGTGTTATTTCGTCGGTGTTGTGTTTCTATTTTTATGACCCAATAAAAAAATTGAGAGAGAAAATGGCAAAAAATGTCGGGGTAAAACAGGTGAGCTCGAAAAATGAAGAAAATTTAATTCTATTTTTGAATATGGATCAGTTACGAGTTAATAGTGCGAGTAATTTATGACGCGACTTCGCTCGCCATCTAGTAGGAAAAAATGACACTTTTCGCACTGCGTTTAATATTGCTAACACTGATTTTATAATTTTATTTCCTATATACATTATTATATACAAATAAACAATTTCAAGCAAAAATAAACAAAAAATACAACACATTACACATTATAAATGAATTATATTTAACTTCTACGAGATTTTTTTTATTTTTTATTTTTTTTATCACTAGATGGAGAATTTGTTTACTACATTTATTATTAGTGAGGTCATATCTTTTAATATACCAACCATCGTTAGTTTCGGATAATAAAGATAATTTTAGAATTCCATTCAGATATATTTGGTGATCATAATTCACACAACAAAAAAAATATGACAAACTACGTTATTGTTGCGATAGGTTTCGTCCAATGTGAGATTTCCAGTCATAAAGGAGTCTGAAAATTGGCAGGAAGACAACGAGACTAAATACCGGACCAAATACCACATCTTTTATCAACACTGACAAAAAAGTGATTGATACGTTTGTTATTATTATTATTATTATTATTATTATTATTATTATTATTATTATTATTTTCCATTTTGTTAAAATATTACACAACATTCACTAAAAAGAATGAGGGGAAAGATGGAAAATTAAAAATCAAAATTTGTAGGCAGTAAAAGACTCACCAAATCACTTTTACACTCGTGGATGTGCATTTTATAAGACACTTTACTTATTCCAGTATAGTTATGAATTGATAATGATGTTATACAAACGAGTCTACCATTCACAACTGTACTGGATGGAATGTGGGATATTTTAAAATTTTTCATTTATCCAAATATATAAACTATTAGAAATAGAAAAACAAACGTTATTTACTTATTTATTATTTAAATCAGGATATATATATTAGAAATTTAAATATATCTATCTTCAACCCGTGTTCTTGTTGTGTGAATCTTCAGCTGCCAACATTTTCTGAATTTCCTTTTCCCATTCAGCGTCGTCCATGTGCGGTTGCTCGCCTTCCGTCACCACCTCATATTCTTGAAGCTCCTGTTGCAGCTCTTTCTCCCACTCCTCCTCTAGAACAAAACACCAAAAAAATTCTACTAAGATCACATTCAAAAGAAAAAAAAAAAAAAAAAAAAAATAAAAAAGACCTAAAAACAGTTCAATAACTCGTCCAATGTTGATTCAGTTGCTCGTTAATTTTGCGTATTATTTCAAACAGGTGGCGCGAATAAATTACCGCTCGTTAAATATCTCAACAGGTCGAAGTCCGTTAAAGCCAGTTTTATGTTTTTTCATCCATCTTAAAATTAAGAGTTACCGTTCTCATTATGAATTCGTCTGGCTTTAGCATCATCGCCATTCGTTTCGGCTTGAATTTTGTCACTAGACTTTTGGTTCGTCGATAATTCTTCAGTTATTGAAGTTTCACTCTCTTTCTTTAAAAGTTCTATTTGAAATAAATAAAAATGAAATAAATAAAAATGAAATAAAAAAATAATAATAAAAATAAACCTAACCCTAACGGCGGATTTCGTAATATAATGATGATAAATAAAATGGGGGATAGAGTGGAGTTGGCGAGAGAAACAAATAAATTCACCTTTGCTGTCACCTACGGAGCTTTTCCGGGACGATTTTCCAGAAGAATCGCCACCCGTGCTGCCTAAATCGAGAAAAAACATCAATCGAGTCGTTTAAGACATTTTAAGAGGAAATTGGGAGTAAAATACCAGTTTCCTGGGCTAGAGATGAGAGTTGGGCTGACTGCTTGATAAGCGACACTCGATAAAAATAATTCTTCCAGAAGTTTTCTTCGTTGATACTAAATTGATTAAAAAATGTCAATAAATATCAATTAAATATTCATAAATTTTAATTTTTACCATTTCGGTACCAATTCGAAGCGCATTTTCTGTAGATTTTCATCTTCAGCCAGAGTTGCTTGCGCTATAGGATGCATGGTGTCGTAATTAAACTGGAAGGATACGCCGGTAGGTGGACTTCGCAGGAAATTACGACGATCCTGTAATAAAAATTAAATTAGTTGATTTTATTTTTATTTTTCTTAATTAATGTACCATAGATAATCCTAAAATTTGTTGTCTCATATCTTCCTCTTCGCTGTAACCGACCCATGGCGGAACCGCAGCTTCGGTTCGTTGCTGATTCTTGTCTTGAAGAAAAGCTTCTTGTTCCTTGTTAAAATCACCCAAAATACTCTAAAGAAAAAATACGAACAAAACATCAACATTTTGTCACTTTCGCTCATTATTCAGCGATTTTTTTCATATCTTTTCCCCTTTTTCTCGAATTTATCTCACATTTTCTTCGACGGTATGCTTGAAGTGTTTCGCAGTGTCCGTGACCGTTTTTCCCGCTTTTTTCACTCCAGAGAATAAAAAACCTAAAAAAACAACCAAAGACATCCGAAATTAATAAAAATAAGATAAAAAAATGTTAGAAACATATATTTTTCTACTTACTCCCCAAATTTTTTGCAGATTGAAGCGCCTTATTAGAAACTTCCTCGATATCGCCCGCGATGCCACCGAATCCCTGCTTCTCCTTCACGTCCTCGGGAATGTCTTCTGGTTGGCTCACGATACTCGCACTATCGGCTTCGCTCGTCGCGGAGCTCTTATCGCTACCAGCTGGGCTTTTGTTACCTTTGCTCGGTTCGTCATTTGAGGGCAAAGTGACGGGATCCGTTGACGTCGTTTCAGGAGGCGGTAATAACGGCTCGGTTTTGGAATCTTCAATTTTTTCTCCATCGTTCGGTTTCTTCATTCCTTTCGTTCCCCACCAAGTTGTTACACTCGATGAAACCGAATTGAACATATCCATCGTGAATCAGTCGGGGTTTTAGAGCACCAACAAAATGTCCTTTTTATCTGCGATTAGGTAATGAGTTCATTCTATGGTGTGTCGTTAGAGGGCGCTGGTGTAGCAATGCTAAAGCGCTCTTCATAAAATGGATGTTTTTTATGCGAGAAAAATTCTAATAATTAATTAAAATTGGATAAATAAAAGCCAGAATTATAATTTTATTGCCAACCTTTTCAGATACTTGATAACATCATTTTTTTTTCAAATTTTTTTTTTTAAGTCAATGAAAAATTTTAACGACCATAAATTCTAGAAATAACAATTTTTTTAATCTGCAGTTAAAGAATATAACTTATGCCCATTCGTTTTTTTTTATGGAAAAAAAAAATATTAATTCTTCTACGTATCAAAATATACTCTCAAACTGGGTTAGCCAATTTCAAATAGCACAAATCAGTACAAATTCAAAAATAAACCGGAAATAAAGCGTTAATCAACATTTGTAAGATTCAACAAGGTCTTAAAAAATACTCTCCTCATTATACAAAGTTGGAATTAACCATTAACTTTCAGCAGTTTTACAACTCCACAATTTACAATTTCAATTTTTTATCAAATTTGTTAAACATTTATAATAATTACATTAATTTGTTTTATCTTTATAACAAATACTTAAGAGTATATAAATTGCAATTTAAAAAAACAAAAAAAGGTGCATAAATCTAGATTCGTCACTTCCTGTTGCCATGACAATGTATTTTAAGTTTTTTTTTTTTTTTTTTTTTTAGTAAATATGGACATAAGTACATATAAATTAGTGACGGGGAAGACAAACTTTGAACTTTGAAGTTTTTTTCAAGTTACAAAAACAAAATCTTTGAAAATCGTTTATAGTCACAATTTGGTACAAAAAAAAAAAAAACGGGAAAAAGAAAGGAAAAAATAGTGAAGAAAACCTTGTCACAATCTAATTACACCAAAATATTAGAAAAAATAATAATAATAATAATAATAATAACTGCATAACGTAAATAATTTCTATAATGGATAAATGGAATACAAACGCTTGCTACGTTAATTACAAATTGTCAAAACCCTTCCCGAATGTAGTACAAGCAACTTGCATTCATTGTTTTTTGTTGTTAAGGAATGAACAATTCTCTTCCAACGTTGAAACGCTTTTACATATTCTCAAATTGGTCCACACGTCGTTTTGTGTTTCCTTTACGGATTTCGCGCAACGTTTTGTATTTATCTCGACCTTGCTTCACGTTTTCTTGATGCAAAAGATCATTCTTGGTCAACAAACTCGTATCTTTGCTCTCCTCGAGTTCCTTGCTCAATTCCTAAGAATAAAAAAAAAAATATTGTGAAAATTGCTTTTCATTTGTTTTTGTTAGAAATCAACCTTAAGTTGATGTTGAAGACGTTCGTTTTTCTCAGCTTGCGTTATACGACCATCCTCAGGTCTGGGTAAATTCATCATATCTTCATTTGAAAAATCGGCACCTGAAAATGAAAATGAAAATGAAAATGAAAATGAAAATTAAAATGAAAATGAAAATTAAAATGAAAATTAATTAAAATAAAAAACACAAAAAAACTACCAAATCTTACCGACTTCACCGTTGACTAATTCGTCGTTTTCGTCGTGCTCATTTTCCCTCAAGTGATGATGCTGAGGCGTGGTCGTGGCAGCTATCAAAGCGGCGTTCACTTTTTCTTGTTTATCACGCGCTTCTTCCACTTCCGCTTGCAACCTGCGAGTCTCCTCATCCTTCAACTCAACTTCCTCTTGGATTCGTTGCACCTCAACTTGTTTGCTTCGAATTTCTTCCTCCTGTTAATAATAAATTATTCAAATTCAATATATTCAATAAATTCAATATATTTTCTTCACTATGAATGAAGTTTTAAAACTCACCAATTTATTTCGTTCTTGGACCTCCATTTCCTTATCCTCCTCTAACTTCATCATCATCGCTTCCAATTCATTCTGTTTCCTCTCGAGAAGATCCTTGGCCTTCTGGAGTTCACGCAATTGGTCTTCCAAACGACGAATCGTGTCCTGCGCGTCGGCCAGTTCCTTCTGTCGACGTTCCATCTCGTCCTGCATGTTACGCAAGCGGTCTTCGTATTCCTCCTGTTTCTTCTCCGCCAATTCACGAGCAGCGATTTCACGTTGCAATTTTTCTCTGTAAAAATAAAAAATTAAAAATATAATTAAAATTAATTCAAAAATATATCCACACCTTTCTTGTTGCTTGGCGAGTTTCTCTTCGCGAGCTTGAGCTTTCATTTGTTGCACTTCGATCGTGTCGGGTTTGCGCCTTCGCATGTATAATTCGTGATTTCCCATACATAAATTCAAAATTCGTTTGTTAATCCTCAAACGAGGAGCAAAAAATACGAAATCCTATTTAAAAAAAAAATTTTTAAAACCAAAATTCCACAATTTCTGTATAAAAACACTTACAGGAGCTTTCTTATCAATGGGTTTGATAACAAACTTTCTATCGTTGAATGAAATGTTTCTAATCTCACTCCAAGGAAAACCAATCTTTGGAGTTAACCTATTAAAAAAAAATACAATTTTATTATTAAATAAAAATTAACGTTCTAACTATGTTAAATCAACCTACTTATCATCTTTTTCGTAAATATTAAGTCCCAAAGCGTCTACTCCTAACCACAATTCGGTGCCCTTCTTGTTTTTAATATCGAAATAATTAACGCCGTACATCTCCAGATCTTGGGCAATTTTCAAATACTCCATCATGGCATCTTCTCTGAGCATTCCTCGGTGCTCAGCGTACCACGTAGTTATCCTTTCTTCCCACTCATCTTTAGACATTTTATGTTGGTCCAAAACTCTGATGAAAATTAATTTAAAAGTTGAAAATATATTTTAAAAAATAAAATAAAATCGCATTATAAACCTCTGTGGAAGCAATCGGTCATTCGACAGAAATCCGGCCTTCTGTAATTCCTTATTATGGTCCCCATATTTCGCCTGAACAGCGTACGACGCCAAAAGCACCGAAGTTTCGGGCGGACAATAAACTTCATCGCTCAAAATGGCGTTTTTCACTTGCAAATAGAACAACCTCTGCAGAAAAAGAAAAAAAAAAATAAAAAATAAAAAAAATAATTTAATTTTGTCCAATAAATTAATTCCGACCAAAGTGATATCCTGAATAATCTCTTCCGCGACATCTTCGGGGAAAAATTTGGCACGAAACTTGAATTGTAGTGGAGTTTCTTTTTTAACATCTTGATTCAACACCTAAAACGACAAAATTCTCAATAAAATACCTCAAAAATATTTTTCTTTTCTTAAATGCCATCAATTAAATGTATGGGTCATTTAGACTGGTTGCAGCTCATTTCCTCGAGGCAGGGTGAACCAAGAAGTTGAGTAAAAACATGACTAATCATCTAATTACTTTCGAGGGTTTGTCAGTAACAATTGAAGGCACTTAATGTCTGAAGAAAGTTCACCTTTTTGTTTAATTTGAGCCATGTTAGCAGTCCTTTACTGTCTGTATATTGTAGACCGAAGAACCAAACCTCTCGTAGTCCGATTGTTTTCACCACCTGCATAAATTAACAAACAAATTAATTCTAATAATGTTTTTTATTTTTTTTTTTTTAAATCAAATTACCTGATCAAACAACTGTTTTCCCGTTGTATTCGGCTGAATGGCAAACTCCAGTTCAGCATCCATCGTAGTGACGCGTACATTCACCTACACAAAATCAATAAAAACAATTTGCAAACAATCATTCATGATATAAATATTGATTTTTCATTTATTTACAAACTTTTCTGTTTAGTAAATTTACTTAAGATTAGAAACACTTCACTTTTAACGTGTGATTAAACAAAGTAAATCGACTTCATTCAATTTTTTAAAAGTAAAAAGTTTTTTTTTAATTTTTTTTTTAAAAAAAAAAAAATAAAAATTAAAATGGCGGTTTGGACTTACCGGTTTCGGCATGATGGCGGATTTCTTTTAATTCGCTCGTAAGTAGTTGAAAATTCGAGAAATCTAGGGTAAATAAAAATATAAAAAAAAATAAAAATCAAGTTTTATCCTCACGTGTAACGATAATTCCCTTTTAAGAACTTTTCACACCAAAATTCCTGAGTTGTCGAGAAATTAAGCATTAAAATCCTGTTTAACAGGACTTTAAACTGCGAGTTAAAAATATCGACCTAACGAGTCAAAATAATATTTTTTAAGGTTAATAATTTTTTTTTTTCTTCCCAGAGTTAATTTAAACTGTAAAGCAATCTTTCATTAGCACACAAAACAGCCTGTGGGAAAAAGTAATGTGGAATTTGAGGTTATGAGGATAGATGGCCGAAATCAGATATTTAGGCCTAACTATTAAAACGCAGGAAGAAAAATAAGAAAAAAAAAAGAAAAAAAAAAGAAAAAAAGAGCTAATTTCCGGAAAAATCCTTGCTAGTAAACACTTCCGATGCAGGAAATGACTGGCCAAACCACGGGAAATCTTTGTTAAAAATGAATATCCCATTGTTTTTTGATAATTTTTTGCGAGAAAAAATTGTTTTTAGAAATTTTAATTGGAAATTGTTCCCAATAACTTTTATCGCAACTTTATCAATTCAAATTATTATCTGTACATCAATATCTCGAAATAAAAACGTCACACCCTTATTTTCACTGTCTAAAACGAAATAATAGAAATTCCGAGCATTTTTCGAGCGGAATTCCAAAGTTGGCGACGAGTTTTCCGGAAAAATTCAATTAAAAAAACAATATTTATATTCGGAATTGGAAAACTGGTAGCACCAGTCTCTTGACTTTATTACTCAATAGGTTAAAGTCTATTTAAATAGTGAATTTCAAACATTCTTTAACTTGTTACACCTTGTTTTTTTAAGCCTAATTTTGCAAAATTCAAATCACGTGAGTACTATTTTTCATAAACATGGCCAAATTGGTATCTTTTTCACGCAAATGAATAAAATAATCATTACAGTGATTAAAATAGTTTACGCAATAATTATGGGGAATGCAGAGAGAATATAATGGCGATTTCAGTTGAATTTTCTCAAGAACGGCGCTTCATTTTGGATAAAACCTTGGAAAAAATTGAGCAGAAATAAGAAAATTAGTGAAATATATTACGAGGAAGAAAGTTGGTTTCCAAATTAATGTGTTGCGCGGTGTGGGAAAAGTTGTTTGTTCGTAAAGTTTGCTACTTACGAAAGTCAGTCAGTCGGCAATCGTTGTCCGCGAGTTCAATCAAGATGGCCGAAAACGCGCCGAGCAGACAGAGGGTGCGGCCACGCGTGCGCAGCAGAGTCGAGTCTCGCTGTGAATGGAGTCACTCTAAAGAAGAGTTGACCACCGTGTGACTCATAATGGACCGACCCATTGATGTAATCACGCAAAAAGGTTAAGTTATTAGGTAATCTCAGATTAACTCAAATGTTATTTTTAGATATTAGATCTATATTTGCGATTATAAAAAATAATGAAACAAATTTTTATCTCGTTTTTTGTCATTTATTTACTCAATTTTATTACAAATCATAATTTTTATTTTTTATTTATCTAAATTTACTCAATACATATCTCTTATATATCATTAAATCAGCTGTTGGTACAGTTCGTGTCCCCAATTTTCCCTTTTGTACATAACTTCTATAAATTTCTTTTGATTCACGTTTAACTGTGGGAGGAGTCACGTGATTCGAACTGTCCAAAGGTAGAGTACTGCATTGAAACCTAAAACAAAACAAATATTCAAATAAAAACTTTTTTTAAATTAACATAAAGTCGTGAACAAATACAAAGTTATCGATTTCGATGCTGCGGTCTTCTCTTTGACGTCACTCTGAATTGTACCTCGACCGATGGCGGTAAATCTTTTAAAAAAAAAATTGAAATAATTCGAAAACAATATTTGAAAAAACATAAAATAAACCTTTTGTACAATGCTTCATCGTGTTCGTTCGGTTTTTCCAATTCAATGCCGTATGTTTGTTTCATGGTCGGAAAAAAACTTTCAAACGAAACGAACGTTTCATCGCTTTCGCTTAGCGACTCTTCCTGATTCACGGTCGACACGCTGTCGGTGTCGGACGACGAGGAATCGGCACTATCGGCACTGCTACTCGTCGATGTTGTAGAACTGGTCGAAGATTGACCCGTCACGGAGGGGTTACTCGAACCCGATCTACCAGCACGACTTTAAACATAATTCATTCAATTAAATTCAATTTTTTAATGGCAAATTTGCTCATTTATTTAACCCCATTTCTTCTTTTCGTTTCGATGGTCGCACGCGAACGGAAAACGGACTGAAATCGGTGGTGAAATGCGGCATGCAGTCCCTAAGAAAAATAAAATACATGTAAATAAAAGATAAAGTTTAAGTCAATATTTATTATTTACCTCACGGAATGACTAAGCGTGAAAGTAAATAATTCACTCATTACGCTTAATTCAAAAGGACGATAGAAATCCGAATATGAATCCAATTTCTCGTACGATTTATCTCTTAAGATGATTTCAACCATTTCTTCGGTACTTCCTTTAATTCCTAATAAATCAAAAATACATTTTATTGATTTTTTTAAAATCTTTTTTTTCACCTTCTTCGTAAGCAAAAGGCAGCAAATCTAGTACAGGTCCTTCCCACCATTGAGTATAACTTCGTCGATGACACGTGAGTTGACCGGCAGCTGCTGAATGATGTAAATAATAATCCGTTTCAAGTTCCCATATATTCGGCTCGTTTTCCTTCGGCACAAAGACTCCCAGGAATAAATTAATCGCGTTTTGTTTGTCCGCATCTAAGATTATTGAATTTACAAAAAAAATGAAAAAATTCCGAATTTTGTTTGAATTTTTACCGGAAAATGCATTGCTGTAATATCGAGACAAAGTCTGCATTATATCGCGCGATTGCGACGTCCACGGTGCAGTTTTTCTGTATGTTTTGATTCGATGAACCAGTTGAGAACCCCCGTATTGCAGCGCGAGTGTGTCGCCGTGATCTTCGTACAATTCTTCCAACATCCTGACGGTATCGGTGTCAAATTCCAATTCCGGTTTCTCTAAAAAACCCAACGCGTAAAACTGAAAAGCCAAAGCGACTTTGCTAAGCGCAAACTGCGCGGTATTTGTCCTGTCCAAACAGTCGACGCAGTTTACTCGAACTACACCCGTTTGTTTAATGAAACCGTTCCATTTTCGACCTTGCATGCCGACCCATCTGAAATTCAAATGTAAAATATTGCTTACAACTCGAATTTTGAATTTACCGCGTGTGGGGCCGCAATTCATGACAATAAAAATTATCGTCACTCTGGAAAATTCCAGTTTTCTTCACTAATTTGTACGCTATTTTACTTAAAGCTGGCATAACATTCGGTTCTTTCCTATTCAAAAAAATAGTTATATTTATGGAAAATTAATTCATTAATTCATTTGTTTTTTTTCTTTTTTCGTACGCTTTGTTTACTCTCGCCATATCGAACGCACGATGAATAATGGCGTGTTCCTCGGGAATGAATTGATTTAAATATTCGATTGTATTCGTGTAGACTTCATTTAAAATGCTTTCGTGTCTTTTTTTCTCTCGTTTTTTGACTAAATTTAAGACGATGATGGGAGATCCGTATCGGCGCAAAAGTTGGTTAAAATGCAATCCTGCCGTGTGGCAGTATGGATCCCCGAAATCAACTATTATAAAAAAAGATAAATCATTAGTGAAAATCCAATTTTTTTTTTTTTTTTTGGGGGGGTTGAATTAGAGGCTCACGAATTATGGGCGGTTTTGGCACCATTTTTGAAATATCTTGCGACCAATGCGACGGAATTGATCCGCGCATTTGCACAAAAGCGGAGCAACGACCGTTGGAATCGGTCGTGATTTGTTCGGTCTCGACTTCGTTCGCCACATCGCCCTGAAATTTGATTTTAAAAAATGAAAATTTTAGAAAATTTTAAAAATTCAAAAAGTTAAATTTTACCTCTCTATTTGCACCTCTTTTAAGGAATCGCGTTCCCGCGAACCGATTCGAACGTCTGGCGATCACGGTCACGAAAACTGGCCGACCGTAAATACTGATATCTTATTATTAAGTAAAATCCTGAGTAATTTAATGAATTTGTTTTGATAGTAATAAAAACTATAATGGATACTGAATTGACCGATGAAGCCGTGCGTTATGTACAAGAGCCAGTCGGAATGCACGGAGTCTTCGACTAGGTTTAATAAAGAGGAATTCCAAGCGAATTTCTTATTCGGTTTTGATCGAACGCCGTAACATTCTGTAATTAAAGAAGAAAAATATTGAAATATACATTTTCAAATGAATTTATAGTTGTTTTTAACCGTTGGGATTTCGTATTCCAGTTTCAGAGTTGAATTCGATGTTATTTGAATCATCCGAAGTTTTTATTTGATGCAAATGAAGCGGTGGATGCATGTTATATTGCAATGTGTGCGTTAGATCGTAACTATAACTATAGAAAATAAAAATAAACAAAATTAAATAAAAAAAAAATCTACAAAAAAATGAATTTTTGTACCTAAAATAAAAATTACTGGATAAATCGACGTTTTGAAACATTTTTACATAGCTAAAGAAAGAAAAAAAAGGAAAAAAAGAAAAAAATTAAAAATTAATCAAAGTGAAAGAAAGAATTTTAAATTTACCGAGTTTCATCAGGATGAGAATATCTCACGTTATCATTCGGTATATAGATCATGGTGGTATCTTCAATTTTGTACACAGTGTGATGTCCAACGGTCGCCACACGTCTTCGTTTGGTTATCAGAGATATGTAGTATCCTTCGAGAAACCTAACAAACCCTAAAATACAAATAATACGAAATAAATTGATCAATTAATTTGAATTTGACGCCTCATACCGACGATGCCGAACGCAGACACCGTGCGGTTCAATCCTGAGTTTCCTTTTTGACTTGTTTTTGTTTTATTTCCACTCTCGATCATACTCAGGAGTTCCTTTATCTCCTTTTGAGAATATTCCGTCTTTTCATCAACCACAATCAGTTCTTTCGGTTCCGTTCGGTCGATTTTCAGCACTCGGAATTTCGTTTGCGTGTTGTTGCTGCCCACAAGATAAAAGCGCTGCGAATAAAAATAAAATTGAAATATATTACTTGTTTTTCTTTGACAAATACTTACCGACTTGGTTTCATATAGAATTATCTTTTGGATGTTGCTGATCAACAGCTTGAAAGGTGTAAAACTTGTTGTTTCTTGCATGTTTACGAGATCTTTCTCAGCAACCATAAACTGTTACCGTCAACTACTGCACTCTACCGGTAGATTCTTTAAACTTGTATGTAGAAAAAAGTTCTAGAACAACACTTTCCAGCAGATATATTTAATAAAAGTTTAATAAAACATGAAAAAACAACAATAAACATAAACCTTATAATTATTAAAACATTAAATTCGATTCAATCAACATTTTGCAATAAACCAAACACATTTTGACTCGTTTTCTGCAACATCGCGACCATATTTTGAGGTAAATCCAACTCCTGTCGACTAATCCCGCGTGCATAAACTGGAAATTCATAACTGAAACTGATATTACTTCCATCGGTCGTAATAACATTCCGAGGATGCTGGAAAGTGTTGATGTGACTCGCGGATGAAGACACGCACGCCGAACTCATCTCGTTACCAGCCGGCATGAAGCCGAACGAGGGCCAATTACGAGCATCGGGATTCGCATTGTACAGACCTCGAACTGCAGCTACATCTTCGGCAATTCTTTCTCTCAGATCAATGGGAACTGAAGTTGACGATTCGTTTCCGTGGTAGTAGTGCCCGGAACCGTAACTTTGTTTAGGCGGATAGAATTTACTTCTGTTGTTGATTCTGTACGATTCATTTGCAGTTGGCGCTCGATTGATTAGACAGTTTTCAAAGGCGGCAGAAGGACGAGGATTCCAGTAGTTTCTGTCGATTTTTTGCTCTAAAACGGGCCAGTAATTTAACGCGTTACGGGAATCTAAAAATGGAAAGAAAAAATTGTTTTTCTATTTCTGTTGTTGTTTTTTTTTTTTCTTCTAATACCATTCATTATTTCATAAATCCACGTCTTGTTCGTGAAATACCGTGTTCTGTTTGTCGTAACGTGCTTTAAACAATGTTCACGTGAATTTATTTCTATTTTATGGGGATTATGAGTTTTTCGGTTCGAAAATGTGAGGTATCTGAGGATAAGTTAATCGTCCGTGAATGTGGGTCCAATTCGTTTAAATTAATTAAAGGAATTGAATACACGCCGGGGTTTTTTAAATTCGGAGCTACGGTATCGCCACCTGTTTTCAGGTATTTTAATTTTAAAAAATATTTATATTTTAATTGAATTCACATAAATTTTGAATTTTATTATTATTTAGTAAAGCGTTTCAATTGAAAAAAGCGGACACATTTATTCCGAAATTAAGTTTCAAGAAAAATTCAATCAAGTAAAAGTTTAGTATATTAATAAACTAAAATTTAAAATTGAGTAAATAAATTTTGTACATAAATCCATAGAATTCACGCTGGGTGCCTTTTGAATTACCAAAAAGAAGCGGAATTAATTCGAGAAAAAGAGGAAGTGATGCAACTCGATCGTTGGATGCCATCAACTCGTTTCATGTCATGAAAAAAACAACAGAAAACAAACAGATCCTGACAAAATAGATAAAAAAATTAAACAACAGAATTTCAAAAAAAAAAAATTAACCTAGCACTTTGTGGGAGGGAGTTTTGGCCACTCAAGGTCAGAATCGGTTAACCTTCCAAGAGCCAATGATTCTAATGAACATGGCAAACCGATAATGTATACATCATCATCATCATCATCATCATCATCATCATCATCATCATCATCATCATCATCATAAGCCTTTAGCAATATTTGTAACCGACGGCAGATGGCGCACCGGTTTTTTTACAGCA
>JH430788.1:1489-13150 GCA_000239455.1 Strigamia maritima | reverse complement strand
AATTACTTTATTTTTTCTGGCGGAATGTATTAGTATCTTATCCTTTTTATTTTTCGTATCTCGAAGAATTGGCATATTTTTAATTTTATTGATGTCATTATCTTTCTACAACTTATAGAGTTTATTTTAAATTTTCTTAAATTTTTATTTACTCTATATTTCCTTCCTCCCCTTCTAAGAACTTGGATAATTTCTTAGAAGCAGGTTTCGAACCACGAAAAGCTTTATTTCAAATGAATTATCTTTTTTTCACCCCTTGATAGGATGTTATCATATAAATTTCAAAATAATTTTATTTTGAATGATTGAGAACAAATAAATTATTTTACCGATATTCTATAAATTGGTCTTTATTATTTGTTAATTTTAATAAACAAATATATACTGGTTCTTATTTTTATAAGAAGTTATTTTAGTATATTTATATAAAATTTTGCAAAAATAAAGTATTACCTTAAAACCCTAATTTTTAACAGTTATTTAAATCTTTCTTTCAACCCGTTTTCATTCTTCCTTAACGATACGCAGGACTCTGGGGTAAGTACCTTCACTCTGTTTCTGCGGTAAATCTCGAAACAGCAGTATGACAGGTGTTTTAATCCCAACATACTAGTATCATTGGTATTCACTTATAAAGTGTTTTAATCTTACCAACCTAGTACGGTCCTACAGAGCTCTAACGAAAATTGGAACTAATTATAAATCAATTGATCGAAGAAAATCTTACTCTTTTCATTCCAAAAAAGTTTGAAATGTAGCTAAAATAATTAATCAGGTGTTAATGTTTCCATTAACTAGAAATAAAGAAATTTATGCAAATTCCCAGATTTCTTTTAATACACTTTTGGAGATGTAGAGACTTTCATACTCTGCTAGCAAGTTTTCGTAAGTGTTTAAGTTTAGTGATTTACATGGATCTGCATAAAACTTATTGTTTAGACAAGTCATGCAAATTATTCACCTTTCGGATTTATAGAGTACCGAACTGACCAATGTAAGACTATCCAGAAACATCGAATTAGTCACATTAAAAACAGAAAATATTAAATCTCCCTAAAGCCGAATAAAAAATCATCGTAACCGTAACCCGCACTCATTATTAAAACTTGGCGGTTTTAAGGCACAGATTATAACAATTTTAAGGGCGATTGGAGCCAATTAATTGATTATTCCAAAGTTCTACTTTTGGACTGTCAAAATTTGTATTTTCGGGTCCCCTAACCATATTTGATTCTATAGATACAATTCTATATCAATATGAGAATTGTTTCGGACGAGAAAATATTTTCTTTCTTTTTTCCTAGGCTAGTAGACAAGGTTCGAATACCTTCACCCCATCTCTGCAGTACATCTCGAGACAGCAGTCTGACAGTGTTGAAATATAGCAAAGTTGAGTAGAATCCAGTGTTGACACGCAGAAATAAAGAGCCAGGTGTGTGCAGAACAAACGCAAATACGCGAGTGCTAAATTTTATTTAAAAATCATGACAACTGGTGCCAAATCTACGGAGGCTTAGAATGGTCAATACATAAAATAACACAAACATATAATGATACAGTGACTTACTGGTAACATATATAAAACATAATAATATATTAATAAATAGAATAAATTCAGAATAAATTAGAAATATATCAACAAATTCCCTAGTTCGAATTTATTCCTACAATAAAATAAACAATTGACAATAAACATCTAAGTATTTACCAACTCCACAATCTTTTCTCTATTTACACGTTTAGTCAGTATATCAGCTAAATTCTTCTTAGTGTAAATATACTTAAGACTAAATAAATAGCTTTTATAATGCTCTCTAACAAATTGTAGTTTAACATCAATATACTTAGTTTTGGAGTTTTCAACATCGTTTCATATAAAATGCATACCGGCTTGGTTATCACAATTTACTACGATTTCTCCAAAATCTAAACTTTGAACATTACGTACTTCGTCTAAACAACACTTAAACCAGATAACTTCTTTAACTAATTCAGACAGCGCTATTAACTCTGCTTCCATAGCGCTCATCGTTATTAAACTTTCTTTTGTTGTCCGCCAAAGAATTAGATTATTTCCAATCATTATCAGATAACCCGTTACGGACTTTCCATCTGGTATAGTCGTCGCCCAGCTTGCGTCCACATAGCAATTAACTTTTAGATTAGAATTCCCACTCAAATGGATACACTTATCCTTCGTACTAATGACGTAATTCCATAAGTGCATTATACAGTTCCAATGTATAAGCTTTGGTTTTGCGTTGTAACGCGCTAGAATACCGATCGCAATTGAAATGTCTGGCCTGGTATACCTCGATATGAATAACAAAATGCCAACCATCGTTCGATATGGATACTGACTCGCATCCAAAACATCACCCTCAAAGTTCAATTCAGCTAGATCGAAACCAACCCTAAATAGTTCGGCAACCTTCTTGAAAACATAATTACTAAATCTTTTAGATAATTCCTCGACATAAGAAGTTTGGCTGAATCTAATACCCTCTTCCTCTCGAATGATGTCAATTCCCAAAAACCGTTTTGTTTTACCTAAGTCCACACATTTGAAAGACTTGTTCAATGAAGTAATAACATGTAACTTAATTTTGTCGTTCTTAGCGAAAATAAGAATATCATCAACATAAAATAAAATAATGGCATCCCATTTGAACCTGAATACACATTGAGTAGAAGTGAATTTCACAAAACCTAAATTGATTATCTCATCATTTAGTTTTAAATACCACTGTCTATCCGCCTGCTTTAAACCATATAAAGATTTGGTCAACTTCCAAACTTTAGTTTTCCCAACACCCAAAATATCAGAAATAGACATATAAATGTCTTCAGGCAGATCACCGTACAGAAAGGCACATTTAACATCTAAATGTGTATCAACCCACTTAAGAAATAATACTAGAATAACAAAGAACAACCTAACAATAATAAAATTGACGATAGGATTGTCTACTTCGGTAAACTCTGTACCATAGTTTTGCAGAAAACCTCTCGCAAGAAGTCGTGCGCGATGGCGTATGACCTTGCCCTCAGTATTCTTCTTTCGGACAAAAACCCATTTATGATCTAGTATCTTCATTTGTGGTGTCTTATTAACTTCTTTGAAAACATTTCTCTCTCTGAGAGTCTCAATTTCGTCACCCATAGCTGTTTCCTAATCAGACTTATCAGGAGAAGCTATGGCCTCAGAATACGTAAGCGGGTTTGCCAAATCCACATTGGAACATTTCAAACCCTCGAAATAAACAGCTAAATCAACTAAATTAGATACAGATGTTGACGACGCGTGTGATTCATCAGGTGAATCGGCATCAGGAGAATCTGTCGCCCCCGTCGCCAACACTACGTATATCTCATGGACCGATATAAGGATTATTGTACTTGAAGGAATCCTTAACACTTTCCTTCGAGCAATCAATCTTATTGTCCTCACAATATTTCATAACTGATTTAGCTGAACGAAATTTTTGGCTTTGGTATGATAAGATCGCATCATAACGGTTAGGATACTGTCCCGTAGTTGGACGCTGTTTGACCACTCTATCCCAATTACCCATAGACCCTGACTGATCCTCATCTTTAACAACCACCTTTGGAATTGAAGAAGTTGGGATAGGTAAAGTCACCTTGGGTTTAGGAGTGGATTAACAGATTTCCCCCGGTTCCCATTATCATCCGGTCCAAAACTGATAGAATTCTTCGTTGCATCAGCATACGAAGACTCAATGAATCTTACAGCTTGAGTATTATACACTTTGTCTTCCTCAGGATCATATATCCTGTAGCCCTAGGTGTTCCATGAATACCCAATCAAAATACATTCCTTTGATACAGGACCTAATTTGCTAACACGTTGGGTTTTGGATAGTAAACGATAACATTTAGAACCTATCACTCGAAAATAGTGTATATTGGGTTTACGGTTGAATACCCGCTCGTAAGGTGTTTGGCCTTCTAATAACTTTTGACTCAAACGATTCTTAACATGTGTGTAGGTTATAAGTACTTCTGCCCACCACATTCGATCCATATTGTCATCTACAATAGTCGCCCTTAATGCCTCAATGGCTGACCGAATAAAACGCTCGGCCACACCATTCATATGTGGTGAATATATATTCATGACTTCGTGTTTGATATTCTGGGCTTTGCAAATCTGCTTCAACTTATCGTTACAATATTCTGTCCCATTATCGGACCGCAAACGCTTAATTTTAGCTCCCGTTAATCTTTTCATGTAACCAATATAATCCTTAAAGCAATCGATAACCTGAGATTTTGATTTCATAACATATGTTTTTACCCATCTAGTATAATCATTTACGAAGGACACGTAATATTTTGCACCACCTTTGCTTTCGTATTTGGTGGGTCCCCATACATCAGTGTGTACCAAATCTAAAACCCCCAATGATGTAATTTTAGTTTTAGCTTTTCCATAATGTTTTGTTTGTTTAGCTTTAATGCACGTGATACAGTTCATTTCCTTCTTAACCAACTTGGGTAATCCCCTGGCAATATCCCCTTTTGACATATTAACCATCGAATCTATATTAGTATGCATCATTCTTCAATGCCATAACTCTAAATCCCCAATTGATTTATTTTCGATAACATTAACTTTATTTCCATTAATTGAGGTTGACTTAACTTCATTGGAATCAGAACTGTATCCAGTTGCAGACAACTTAAACAAACCTTTACTTCTAGTAAATTTTAATATTGGTTTATTGACTTTGTTACGAACCAATATTTCATCTTGTTTGCCCGACCACGTGCAGTCAGCTTCCACAGCACGTGAACCACTAATCAAATTTCTTTTACCAGTCGGTGCAAACTCCACATTGTTTAAAACTATTTTCTGGGTCTCATTGTTATTCAAATGAGTAAATTTGACAGTACCTACTCCTTCGACATTAAAGATCCCCAAATACGCATTCATTTGATAAGGTTTCCCCATAGATAGTTGCGAAAATAAACTTTTATCATGACATAAATGTGTGCCTGAACCTGTGTCCCAGATCCATTCATTATTGGCTAAAGAAACACTCATAGTATCGATAATTAGGGCGTCTTCATCTAGTGCCATCGAGAAAGACACTGAGATACCCCACTTGCAATGTTGGGCTTCCCCCTCTTACAGGACGCTGAATAATGGCCTAAAGTCTTGCAAATCGAACAAGTGACTTCCTTCTTTGATTTCTTTCGACAATCCTTTGAATAATGTCCCTTAATCCCGCAATTGTAACAAATAATTCCCATATTGGATTTACCTTTACTAGATCTTTTCTTATCCGTAGATAGAGCATTATCCCCACTTTTTCTTGTTTTATTCCCATTATTATTTGATTGCATATCTCTTGCTTTCAAATTTTTGAACTCTTCAATTAACATTGCTTCAACTTTACTAGGAATAAAATCTGTATCGGGCCAACGAAGCATTACACTAACAGCATTGTGATATTGGGGTGGTAAGGTACAGGTCATGCGATACGCAATGTCGTCGTCAGGTATCTTTTTGCCTATTAACTCTAAATCTCTAGCTAACTGGGTAATTTTATTTAAGAATAAAATGATGCTTTCCCTCATCTGTGCAAGATGAAACTCACCCAGCAACCTCAAAATACGAGCCTTTGACTTGGGCTCAAAAGTTTTGCCCAACTTATCCCATCTCTCGACTAGCCCCACCAAACCATCTAATAAGCATTTTAATTTATCTTCAATGCCAAGAAAAATAATACCACCTGCTTTTGATTGGTCAGTATCAAATTGACTAACAACATCTGCTGTTGCCCCGGCAACAACCACATGCTTCGGATCAATAAATTTACTTAACCCTTTACTTACTAAGCAGGCTAACATGTCCTGCTTCCAACTAAAGAAATTGTGTTCGTTAAGCTTCTTAAAGCTTAAAACACTATCACGTTCAGTCATATTGAACGGAAACGTGATCCCAAAAATCAAATTAATTAATTATCTGGATTAAAATCCTTAAATCCACAAAAATCCCTCGTAATATTAAACTAAAAATTTCAAGAATAGCTATACACATTAACTAGACCGGTTAATGCTAGAAAAAGCTCAAAAATGCCAAAAATAAAATCCTAAATTCGAATAATTTCTTGAAAAAATTTTTAAAAAATTCTCGGAAATGTGTTAACAAAACGTGTTAACCTTAAGTAAGAATTCAAAATGTACGCCAAAAAATTCGAAAATCAATTCTAAGTTGGAATCTAAACTCTAAATTTCCAAAAATCAAAAATTGTACTAAAAATTTGAAAAATGCAGAATTTTCTCCAAAAATTTGAAAAAGAATTAATAAATCCGATAATACTAAATAAATAACTGCCTAATCCAATCAAACTTACTAAATATTGCAAGATTCCACTTGAATCTGCAAAAAGTAGTCAAAAATTCAATTAATGACTTAACAAATCTCAAAAACCTTTGAGGATCAAGTCCGATCCTTTTAAAAACTGAAAGATCGCTCAAAATAAATAAAATAATCATGACAATTTCCCAACCAAAATGATAGATAGGGAGGCATCATGTACCAGATCCTCGGGACGAAAAGAAAAGTCCCTTAAGGTTAGGTAGCCTCGAAGGTGAAAATATTTGAAAAAGAACAAATAGTAACAACAAATAAAAGTAAAGATCTCTACTAAAGGAGTGATGGCTTCGAGATGTCGGCTTCACTGATGAAACCCTTTCACAATTGTCCGTGAATTGCTGTCCTCGTAGTCTTCTGTGAAGGTAACGACGGTCACACGACGAAAATGGCTCATAAGTTGAAAAACGTCCAAAAATCGCCGAAATTGCTCCGCAAATCACCGAAATCCGCTCGAAAATGACGAAATACTTCTTCACAAGCAGCCGAGAAGTCGCACAGCACAGCAAAAATCCAAAAATCGACTAATTCCGCTCCAAATTGCCAAAAACTGGTCCATAAACCACCGAACCATGCTCGAAAATGATGAAAATCCACGATAAAAGCGACCAAAAAGTCGTACAATACGTCAAGCTTCCAGTTGGATCAAAAACTCCGTCTGGCTTGGTCCAAACACAATGAAAAATGTCGAAAAAGGCGCTCGAACTTGGAAAAATAAATAAGCGGCAGTAAAATGCCCAAAAACGATATAACAGTATATATACCTTTGTTTGTCTCGCCAAGAGCGGAGACAAACTATTACAGCTCACGTTTAGGCCTCGAAAATCAGTGTTAGGCCTCGAAACATCTGTCTGGCTCCGCATACAAAATGAGCGCAAAAACGCTCAAAAACACTGAAAATCCTCTTAAATGCATTGGAATGCAGTAGCAAACCTGCTGAAACCCATAACCATGTTGAAATATGGCGAAGTTGAGTAGAATCCAGTGTTGACACGCAGAAATAAAGACCATGACAACTGGTGCCAAATCTACGGAGGCTTAGAATGGTCAATACATAAAATAATACAAACATATAATGATACAGTGACTTACTGGTAACATATATAAAACATAATAATATATTAATAAATAGAATAAATTCAGAATAAATTAGAAATATATCAATAGACAGATTGTTATTTAGTGCTGAAAAATCCTATGTTGGTGCGGCATAAAGAAGAGGCAGTTTACACCTCACAAGCAAACCGGCAAGTGAGTAAAATTTTATTTAAAAACACAAACCTAAAAATAGTCACGCCTCAACTACAGAAGCTTTGAAGGGGCAACATACAAAATCACAATAATACACAATTGTACAGTAGCTCACTGTACACATATATATAAATTAAACATAATAACTATAACTAAGTACAATAATGATATAGAATAAATTTAAACATAAAATATCACAACAAATTCCCCCATTTGGATTTATTCCATCTGAAAATAAAACAATCAATCGTATGAATCAAGGTATTTACACAGTTCCGTAATCTTTTTCCTATTTGTTAACATATCTGCTAAGTTCTTTTTCGTATAGATATACTGCAAATTAAATGAATTGTTCTTGTAATGTTCTATGATGAATTGTAGCTTTACGTCTATATATGTAGTTTTGAAATTCTCCACATCATTTCGGATAAAGTGCATACCAGCCTGGTTGTCACAATTCATTATTATCTTTTCAAAAACTAAACCACGAACATTACCAACTTCGTCTAAACAACGTCTAAACCAAATTATTTCTTTGACTAACTCAGACAACGCTATAAGCTCCGCTTCCATAGCGCTCTTAATGACTAAAACTTGCTTTGTCGTTTGCCAAAGAATTAAGTTATTCCCAATCGTTATTAAATATCCCGTTACTGACTTTCTGTCAGGTATTGTGGTTGCCCAACTGGCATCTACGTAACAATTAACTTTTAAATTTGACTGGTTACTAAAATGTATACACTTGTCTTTAGTGCTGACAACATAACTCCAGAGGTGCATCATGCAATTCCAATGCACAAGCCTTGGTTTTGCATTATACCGCACCAAAATGTTAATCGCTACACATGTCAGGTCTTGTATACCTGGCTATAAACAATAGTATGCCAACCATAGTCCGGTATGGATACAGACTTGCATCCAAAATGTCACCATCAAGATTTAGTTCATTCAGATCGAAACCCACTTTAAACGGCTCTGTAGCCTTCTTAAGCACCACATTATTTAATCGTTTCGAATTTTCTTCAATATATGAGGTTTGACTGAACTTCATCCCTTGTTTTTCTCTAAGGATGTCGATACCTAAGAATCTTTTTGTTTTCCCAAATCTATGCATTTGAATGACTTATTCAATAAACTGATTACATGTGACTTGGTCTTCTCATTCTTAGCGAAGATAATAATATCGTCGACATAAAACAAATAATAGCATCCCAATTAAGTCTGTACACACATTGAGTTAAAGTAAACTTAATAAATCCCAAATTAACAATTTCTTCACTCAGTTTTATATACCATTGTCTACACGCTTGTTTTAACCCATACAAAGACTTTGTTAATTTCCAGACTTTGTTCCTTCCCGCATGTAAGATATCAGGAATAGTCATGTAGATGTCCTCAGGCAGATCCCCATATAAATAGGCACATTTCACGTCCAGATGTGTATCAACCCATTGCAAAAATAAAACTAGGATCACAAATAACAACCTTACGATAATAAAATTCACAACTGGGTTGTACACTTCAGTAAACTCCGTCCCATAATTCTGCAAGAATCCCCTCGCCACTAGTCGCGCTCGATGGCGTATGACTTTGCCCTCAGAATTCCTCTTGTGGACGAAAACCCATTTATGGTCTAACACCTTCATTTGGGACGTACGAGCTATTTCTTTAAACACATTCCTCTCTCTGAGAGTCTCAATTTCGTCTCCCATAGCTATTTCCCAATCTGACTTGTCAGGAGAAGCTATGACCTCAGAATAAGTAAGTGGGTTTGCTAGATCCACATTGGAACATTCCAAACCCTCGAAATACACAGTTAAATTGACCAAATTAGTTGCGGATGTTGACAGCAAATTCGATTCATCTGGAGAATCAAGATCTGGAGAATCCTCAGCTGACCTCCGTCGCCAACATCTTGAATATCCCACATACCCACATATGGATTCGTGTATTGGAAAGATTTCTTAACGCTTTTGGTCGAATAATCGATATCATTATTGTCACAATATTTAAACACTGCTTTTGCTGAACGGAATCTCTGATCTTAGTATGACAGAGTTGCATCATAACGATTTGGGTATTTCCCTGTTGCAGGTCGCTGCTTGACTACCCGCTCCCAATTACCTCCAGATTTAACCTGCCCTACATTTTTAACAATGACTTTTGTAGTTGGCAATGTTGAGATTACATTGGGTTTAGGGATAGGTGGGTTAATAATTTTATTCCCCCGGTCCCCATTATCGTGAGGTCCAAAACTAATTGAATGCTTCGTAGCATTTGCGTATGAGGTCTCGATAAATCTCACATCTTGAGTATTGTAAATCTTATCGTCATCAGGATCGTATACCCTATACCCTTTGGTGTTCCAAGAATACCCGACTAGAATGCATTCCTTGAATACAGGCCCCAATTTACTATCACGTTGGAGCTTGGGTAATAGTCTATAGCATTTCGCACCGATAACACGAAAATAATGTATGTTGGGCTTGCGATCAAACAATCGCTCATAAGGCGTCTGACCTTCTAAAAGTCTCTGACTTAAGCGATTCTTAACGTGTGTGTAGGCCATCAAAACTTTGGCCTACCAGACCCTATCAAGTAATGCAGTTCATTTCCTTTTTAGTCAAATCTGGCAGACCCCACGCAATATTCTTCTTTGAAATATTAACCATCGAGTCTACATTAATATGCATCAATCTCCGATGCCACAATTCAAAATCCCTAGATGATTTACTTTCAGTAACGTTAACCTTATTTTGACTAAACCCATTAATTGCCTTTGGCCCCAAAGTGTCGGAATTAGAACTACATTTAGTTGCAGCCAACTTAAACAATCCCTTAGACCTCATAAATTTCAGTATTGGTTTTCCATTCTTATTTCTAACCAATATTTCATCTTTCTTGCCAGACCATGAGCACCCGGCTTCCATGGCACGTGACCCGCTAATTAGATTACGTTTGCCGATCGGAGCATACCCCACGTTATTCAAAATTATTTTCTGCTTGGCATTATTTACCAAATGAGTAAATTCGACAGTACCTACATCCTCGACGTTAAAGGTCCATGAATAGGCATTCATTTGATAAGGTTTGCCCATCGACAATTGAGAAAATAAATCTTTATCATGACATAAATGTGTCCCCGAACCGGTATCCCAAATCCATTCATTTGCTACAGAAGGTACACTCATAACATCAATAATTAAGGCTTCTGCATCCAACAAAGTAGGTACAAAGTAGGACACGGAACCGCCCCCACCACTGGTGTTCGGCTTCCCCTTCCTACAGGATGCGGAATAATGGCCCAAAACCTTACAAATCGAACAGGTTACTTCCTTCTTCGATTTCTTGCGACAATCCTTTGAATAATGCCCTTTTATCCCACAATTGTAGCAGATAAACCCCGTATTGGATTTACCCCTACCAGATTTCCTCTTATCTGTCAATAAAGCATTATCCCTATTATTTCCTGCCTTAACTCCACTGTTATTCGGGTGTGCACTTCTCGCTTTTAAGTTTTCAAACTCCTCAATTAGCATCGCTTCGACTTTACTAGGAATAAATTCTGTATTTTCCCAACGATGCATGATACTAACTACGTTGTGGTATTGTGGCGACAAAGTACATGTCATCCGATATGCTATATCATCATCGGAAATCTTCTTGCCCGCCAACTCCAAATCCCTAGCTAACTGGGTAATACGATTGAGAAACAAAATAATACTTTCATTTTCCCCCATTTGAGCCAAATGAAATTCACCCAAAAGTCTCGATATACGTGCTTTTGATTTGGGTTCAAATGTCTTGCCCAATTTCTCCCATCGCTGAACTGGCCCAGTCAACCCATCCAATAAACATTTTAACTTGTCCTCAATACCAAGGAAAATTATGCCCCCTGCCTTCAATTGATCTGTATCAAATTTAGTGACTACATCCGCTGTTGCACCAGCAACAACAGCATGCTTCGGATCTATGAAATGACTCAACCCATTACTTGCCAAGCA
>AFFK01016224.1:0-13521 GCA_000239455.1 Strigamia maritima | reverse complement strand
GAGACGCGGGACTAGACTTTGAAGTATAATGGCCCTGGACTTTGCCTTGTCCTTCAAAAACTTCAGTTTCTCTGGGCCAGTGGCTGTTGGCAATGGTTCCACTTCCTTGCCCTCCGCAAAGTCCCAAACTCCTTTTTCTTCAAGGAGAAGGCGCACGTCAATTGCCCATTGAACATAATTCAGGCGGTCCAGCTTAATGATCCCTGACGTCACGGACCTTGTAATATCCTTGTCTGACATGCTGTGACCTGAAATGAAATCCAAAAGAAAATATCTGCTCAAATCTCAAAAAAAACGATTTTTCACCTTTTATTGCCCAATTTGATATTTGGGCAATTAATCTCGCATCCTGAGGCAAGTAACCATCCTCTGCTACCAGATTGTACGTGTGGACCTTCCTCAGGCAATGGTCAACTGCGGTGGAATCTCGGAGCTGGTCAAATAGTGAAAATTGAAAATCTGCACTTTCGGATTTCGACGGGAGCGAAGGGCCCGGCTGCGGCCAAAAAGAAGCGGGATTCCCGTCGACCGAAAAGTCGGCTCGAAATCCTTCGAATTCGGTTTCGCCGAATAGCGGATCGTGTCCAGGATGCCTCAGATAGTATCTGACCTTATTTTCAGATTTTTGGACCAAGTGGTTTTCTCGCAATCTGGGAAAAACCACTTTGAAACCGAAATCCAGGTTTCCGCAATGTCGGGCTTCTTAACGATACGCGGCCCGCAAAATTCGATTGATCCGGCAGCGTCGGCACAACTCGGCTTCGGGCAGGCGGCTGCGCTGATTCTCGGTCTTTGCGATAATCCTGGATTATCGCACAACGTTTTCGTGACGCGCGATGTAGAAAACATCAATTCTCGGCGCATCTAGGCCTCGTTCCTCGGTTGTCAATGGCGACGAATATTGACGAACGTTGTGTCGACGTGCCCGGACCTCGGCACACGTATTTGGCGAGAAAAACAACACGATATGGCCGCGGTCGAACCGCTTATAGTGCCGACAATGATAAAAGTCCAAATTAATTGTTTTAAATCGAGAAAACTCACACATTTTGGTCCTTAAAAAAGTATATCCTGGTTTATTGAGCACATGAAGGAAAACAGGCGCCATCTTGGCGGTACAGACACGGGAACCAGAGCAACTAGCATGGAACCCAGACCAAAAAAGGTCATGAGATCAGTTTTCATGACATCATGATTGCATGTCATGAAAAATACTTAAGTAAGCAAAATATCATAAGACATGACAAATACAAGCAAGATCAGCAAATATTACACTCCAATATTATCTATCACATAGCAGACATGTCCTATGATCACAGGTAAAAAACACATTTCTGTGTACTTATTACATGTAAAATAGCGCAATAAAAATCAGGAAAATTCTCAAACAATTTTCAAACATTAAAATATAATACCTGACTCTGTTTTGGCATAAAATAAACAGAGTCCCATAATTGTTTAGAAACACATAAGTACACACATACACATGGTCCAAACAATAAACTATAAACTTGTTATAGAAATAAAAACTCTAAATAAAGCACATGATCAGATATTGGTTCTATGCACTTGTAAACCTAAATACTTCAATTTATAATATGTTAACATATGGCTCGACCTGTTTGCCTCTCGCAAATTTCCAAAGTCCTTTTTCTTCCAAAAGGAGCTGCACATCGATTGTCCACTGTAAATAATTGGTCCTGTCCAATTTATTGACTCCAGAAGCAGCTGACTTTGTTATATCCTTTGCGGACATAATGTTGAGCTGAAAAATAACCAAAAAATCTGAGAGAAAATGCTCAAACAACAAAATTTCAATTTTTGATCTTTAATTGCCCAAACTGGTATTTTGGGCAATTTCTCACGTGTCCCAGGGTTGAAACTACCCTCTGCTACCAACTGTACGTTATAGTGGTCCGCACTGGTCCTTTCACACAGTCGTGGAAGTGAACTGTGCTTCAAACGATCAAAAATGAGATAAAAAACTGTTTTTCGAATTTCGATGGAAAATTCGGGATTTTTGGCCACGCGCGAGCGACCGCGAGCCGCCGAAGTTATACGCGAGGTCCCGTCGAAATCGATCGTGCTCTAATAGCGCAATACGTTGCTGAACTGAGCATGGAAAGCCTTGTCATTTGCTTGTAAATATGAAGTTTGACCTCGTGTATTATTCCAATGACATTGGCAATGGCCTCTAAATAATTTCAAGCAAAAACTCACTTCTAAATTGATGACAACTGTTGACCTATCGGTGATGGCCAGGACCTTTGGACACTCCAATGTCCAGAAATCACAGTCGAAGCGATTTTTCAATGTTTTCTGCAAAGTTGAATTTCGATGGGAAATCCGAGATCGCTCAGCGGGACTCGGTGACCCGGCTGCGGCCAAAAGTAGACGCGATTCCCGTACTCCAAAAAGTCGGCTTGAAATAATTGTCACAGCGCTCCGGCGATAGGCTAGTTGAATTCCTTGTACCTTTCTTAGTATCCCACAGTAAATTCAGAATTTTTGCCCAACTGGTTTGCTCTGGGCACACAGAAAACCACATAAGGTACAAACATCAAACTGGTAACTAAAGGTGCTTCTCTGTCTCAGTATGCCTCGCTTCATACATGTATTCCTGCTGCAAAATGGCTTGAATTCGTCTTGTATCACACACTTATTGTGTGAGTTTTTTGTCAAGTTTACATGATACCTACTATCATGTAAACTTGACAAAAAACTCACACAAGCATGATAAAATCCAATGGAAAATTTATTCTTAAGAGCCACACAACTTGGTGGCCATTTGCACAGGTGAATATACAGGAAGAGAGAGTAAGAGAGTATAAAAATTAATCTCAAACCAGAGAACAAATCAATCAGTTGATGACAGGTATGCCAAAAATAGAACATAAGTACAGTTATGCCATATCTGTCATCAAATATACTTTTCACAAGCAAACAGGCACAATATTCATCCACTTACATCTAGATGGTGTGGATGAATCACCTCATGATAAATAATACATGAAAACAATCAAGTCACACACTTAACCTATCTAATAAAATAAAAATCAGCAATCTGAGGATGAAATAACTTTACCAATCGGTAATATACACATTATAAAAACAAAATAAATTTACCAATCGGTAATTTAACAAACAATTCAACCAGAGGCTGCAAACAATAAACCAAAAACCTCTGATCTCAGAATGCAATGTTCTTAACAATTAACACAACTAAATAAATATTTGCACAATGAACTTAATTGCACAAAAACCACATTTTCCAGTTTACACACCAACATTCGCCCCTATAAACTTAAAATGTGTTAAACATAACACATGACCAAAACCTCTAACTTATAGGTAACAATACCATCAACTTTTAGTATTTACACAACACACATGACAATAATTCCCCCTTTAAATAATAAAAGTTCCTAAAAAAAAAACTTAATTATACATACGAACTAAATATGTCTCAACCGACTCTTTAGGCTCAGATTTAATATCAGTGACACCCGGCTCAGACTGTAAAAGTGTCTCGCTTGACTTGGCTAGACTAGTTCCCTCTACAGGTATAGGTTTCCAATCAAATAAGTTGGGGTCATATCTTTCTTTCAAAACACTTTTAAAATAATTTTGTACTTCAGGTACACTTCTCAAGGCTAACTTAGAATTAGGGGGATAAAAATAAATATCTTTCCTTCCTTTAGATGTCCCCGACTGTCTCTCTACTTCGACATGTTCCCAACCAGGTTTACTCATCACTGGGGTCCTCAATATCCCCTTAGGAGGACACTCCGAAACAGAACAAGACTTTTGTCTCATTGTAATAGTCGAAGTCGACTGACCAATCACATCATCAGCCTTAACTGACACCTGTTTGGTAATAGGTGCTAAGAGAGTGACGTCATCATCCTCACTGTCACTCGAAACCCCTGGGTCACGATACGGTTTAACTTCTTGGTTTCCCTCCGTTTGAATGTTACTTGTTTTCCTTGTATTGCCAAATAATTCTCGCTCATTACAAACTACCTTATTTAACTCGTAGATCACATTTGAATTGGGATCCCAAACTCTGTAACCCATTTTGCGCATCGCATATCCCACCAAATAGCCCTTTTTAAAAGTCCCTACATCATTATGGGATCTTGGGTTTTTAACACTCACCAATGAACCTAAAACTCTAATATGGCCCATTGACAAGATGCGATCACGCCACAAAACATATGGGATTTGCCCTGTAATGTACAGATTGGGATACCTATTCAATAAATATGTGACAGACAACACAAGTTCAGCCCACAAAAATTTTGGCATAGCGGTTTCTTTGAAAATACCATTAACAAGTAAAATAACCGTATCCATAAAGTCTTTTGTCACATTCTTAACTTTCTGGTTGTCATGCTCTTCTGACTTGACAAGAATTCCTGCTTGGTTTAAATAATTTTGAAAGGCCAAGGTCATTAACTGTTTACCATTTTCAAGGTTCACACTTTTGACTTTAAAACCACTCAATTTCTCAACCCTTAAATGAAACTTTTGAAATAATGGCAACACTTCATCACTGTGTTTAAGTGGGAAGGCCCAACTGTAACGAGAATAGTCATCAATTAAAAATAATAGATAATTTGCACCACCTAATGACTTAGTTTTAGTTGGTCTCCACACCCCAATTCGAATTAACTCTAGTGGTTTTGAAGTCACAACTTCATTTTTAGAATTCACACTCATTCTTGTCAAATCTGAAATTTCACAGTTTTTACAAATATCGGTTTTCATGATTAATTTTAAGTTTTTCACACAATTATCAACATTCAACTTCTTTAGACCATTGACATCAACATGAGCAAAACGTTTATGCCATAATTGGGCATTTTCACATACCTTGCTAGTTGTATGGGCTTCTAATCCACAAGTCCCAGAACCCAATTCTTTCTTATTACTTCTTCTGTACTGGATTGCGTCCTGAACACGGAAAAGCCCACCATCAAGCTTACCTATCAACGAACAAGCTCGAGAATCAGACCTAAACACTCTCATTTGGTCTTTGAAAATATTTATATGAAAACCAGCTTGATCAATTTTGCCAATTGCAATTAAATTGCGCTTAAATCCCTCAACAAAATAAACATTTTTCAAGTCAATTGCATTTTCATGTCCATTCACATGCATTAACAGTTCAATTGTGCCACATCCCGTATTTGTAGAAGTGCCTTGTCCTAGCTCTAGCTGCATTGGCTTCACTTCCGCAAACTCACTGAATAACTTGCGGTTGCCACACACGTGGTGAGATGCACAACTGTCTAGGAACCAATCATCAGATGCACCATTCACATTTGCACTACACACCATAGGGTGCGCACTAACAGGCCCTGAATCAACCACTTTGGCAAACCATGCTGAAGTCACACTGGATGATGGCTGACCAGGTGTATTGCCTCCTCTTCGGCTGCTACGTCCACAACCATATGCGGTGTTTTTCAATAAGACACAAACTGAATTATATGTCAAAGATCTGATGGGAGTGTTGGCCCAAGCTCACCAGAACATGTATATAATGATGCAACGAAATTATGAGCACCATAAGGCGCGACATGATGAAAAATATCCTATGTGTGATTTGATAGTAGGAGATTTAGTCTTAAAAAAAATCATATCTTATCAAATGCAGATAAAGGATTAACGTCGGCATGTCCGCAAAGCGAGACGGTCCGTGGGAAGTTACCAAGATACTTGGTGGTGGTGCATATGCGCTCTGCAAGCTAGAAAATGGCGCCATCGAAAAGTCAGTAAACGTCAAGGATTTACTCCCGTACATTCCGGCATTTCCAATTGAAGTTTGGTCAGAAGACCAAACTAAAGCAATGGATGAAGATCCACCTAACTTAATGCAACGTGGATAGACGACAGTCTAGTTGATTATTTAATAGAAAAGAATTCCTCAGGAATCTGCAACTCGCGGAACTCACAAAATGGAGGCGAAGGTCAACTGATCCCGACTCCACCTAGTGATAAACCGAAAGGTAAACATCATAGGGTTCATCTACGACGTGATGCAAAAAAACGCGGAGATTCGCCGAAACCACATCTCGCCAAACGAGAACCCCATATTCGTAAACCCAATCCCAAATATACGGTAGGGTTTGTTACATAAAATTTTATGTGATTTTATGAAACAATCCACTAGGTATGGTATTAATGTCTAATAAAATAAATTTAATAAATTACAGAAAAGAAAATTAATTATATTTGTTGGAGAGTGACGGAAGTCACAAATGTTTATTATTTAGTTATTTGGATTATTGTTTTGTTTATTGTTTATTTGTCTGACTACAAAAATCTGTAGCAGACAACGTTTGCATTTATTTAATAATTTAATATTATTTATATTTATTTTATGTTTTGCCACTAGGTGGCGATAGCTGATTAATCATCTTGGTTAAACATGGCTGCTCACAGGTAGTGAGCAGACCAGGTGATATGATTTCTGTTATGTAAGTTTTATTTAGTTAAGCATTAAATATTATTTTCATTTTTATTATTTAATGACTTCTAAACACTTTATGCCATCTGAGCAAGTTGCTCTGGCTTCCTGCTTCTACCTGTGACATCCTTGTTTGATTTGAGTAACTTGACCGAGATAAGCTGATGATAATTGAACTTGAGCTGATCAGTGACCGGCTGCAACTTGCCAATAGAGAGCTGTTTTGCTGCTGGGCGCTACACGCGAGTCACGTCAGCAATAAAGCAGAAAAGATGACATCCGAACATGGTAGCAGAGTTTTGGAAAGATTTCACCGATGAAAACGAGCTGAAAGTCGAGTAAAAGGCCTGATTATCGTGTAAAACCCAATCTGAAAAGAGGGAAGTGATCATTAAGCGGAATAAGTTGCCCAACATCAGATTTTGGGCCACGTTTGGTGAGTAAACATTGTTTTAAAAACATTTTACCGCGTCTGGGGCCTGATTGACGGCACTTTAAAGAAACCAGATCCGACTGATCCCAAAACAACGCAAAAAGAAATTGATAAATACAGCAAGAAGGTCAACAACGCGCTTGGAAATATCCACCATCATGTAGCTGCGGATAAAAAGCAATGCATTGTAGATTGTGATACTCCAATCGAATCTTGGAATAAGTTAAAGCAGATTTACGAACCAAGCTCGAGAGCAAGAAAAGCGAGAATGAGGAGAGAGTTTTTGAACTTAAAATTGGAAAATGACGAGGAAATGGCTGTTTTTCTATCTCGAGTTGTCTTAGCTGCGAAACAATTGGAAGATATGAAAGAAAAGGTCTCCAACGAGCACAGGTCATACCAATATCTCGATTACTTGCCAGAAGAATATCAACAAGCTGTATTTACAATTTACCATTGGGCAGATGAGGATTTTACGGTGGAAAAAGTGTCATCACAATTATTGGCCGAATATTCGCATCTTAGAAACCTGCACGGACCACGGGAACGTAAAAATGATGATATCAGAGTTTTAAAAACTGAAATAGGAAGAAATCCAGTATATTATCAACGTCAAAATGAATTTTTCTGTTATTATTGCGGAAATGTGGGACATATAGCTAGGAACTGTATGCATCCTCAAAAGAGAAGGGATAAATCCTATAATCGAAATGAAACAAGGCCATCATATGACAGACAACGCCGTGATAGCCGTCCAGGACGACAACAGGAACGAAAATCGAGACAATCGGATCGAGAAAGGCGGAATTCATCACAAAATAATGTGGAATACGACAGAGATGACCGCAGGCAACGAGATCAAGCTAGATCACCATCAGTATCGAAACCCAAGAGAAAAGGAGTCTACTATTGTTCTACCAAGCCGAAAATGGTGAAAACAACGACACCAGTTTTTACTTTGGCCACAATAAGTATCGAGGACGCTTGAGCACTTGATTGTGGGGCGTCGCACCATGTGTGCTATAAAAAGGTCTGGTTTCACAATTATGAAGATACTAAACCTTTTGATTTACATTTAGGAGAAGGAACATCAATTGTTAAATGGAAGGGGATATAATTTTGCAATCAATTGTAAATGGTGATCTTTGCGAAAGTGTATTTAAGCAGGTATATTATGCTCCGAACTTCCAGGCGAACTTAATATCGGTTTCGAAAATGGATAAAACTAAATGTCACATTGATTTCTTTAATTCTACAGTTACCGTTTATGTAAAATCACCAAAAGAAGGCCAACTTATTGCAAAAGAGCGTGACGGATTGTATTATGTTGCGAATGCACAAGTAGTTATGCCATTTGGATACGGAATTAGTTTGAAAACTGATGTTAAGAGTACTAAAATTAAAAAGAGTAGTATAAAATCAATTTTACAAGATTCAAGTGAAAATGAAACTGGAATTTCGGATGCAAATACTGATAATAAGTTATCTGTAAAATTCTCTGATCCTTTAGTTGTAAAGCCTGATAATGATCCGATTAATTATTGCGAAAATTCTGATTCTTTGCAGGGCAAAAGTGACACGAGTGTACAACGGTCTGATCAACAAAAGAGAACAAAAAAAAGCGACAACGGAATAAAATGAAGAAACAACAACCGCATATTACCTCAGCCTCAGGTGATGTATATAAATCAAATTTATATACATCACCTGAGGCTGAGGTAATATGCAGTAGTTCTAAGTTTCCCTGCTAGGGGTTACTTGCCATTGTGATTTATTGTCCATGGCAACAAAGTGATGTCTGTCGTCTAATAAATGACATCAACTGGTGAAGGAAGTGGAGTGGTGAAGTAACATTCAGTCTCTGATTCTGTTGGAGTCCCAGGTAGCTTAATGGTAAAACACCCAACCGGCAATTGGGGGATCTGGGTCTAGGCTCCAATGGAGTCTGGACTGTTTGTTTTTCACCAAGTACGGTAGTTTTGAGAACATTAAAGCCATTGATTTTCAACTTTATTTTCAATGTGTTCTCGTGTTGTTTTCTAATGTCAAAGGTTGTCATAACACAGCTCTGAATTGTTTTATTTTATAACAAAGGCCGTGTGTTATAATAATTGCCAATTAGGCATTTAAAATATTGTCTGTAAATTCATTTTGGCAATTATTGATCATTAACAGTTATTTTGGTATTATTAATGTAGTTAATGATCTTGGCCAGTTTACCAAATTGGTAGTTTTTGTTTTCATGTCAAAACTGTATTTTATGCACCAATTTGGTCCATTTGTTTGTCATTTCTCCTTTTAGAGAACTGCATGTCAAGTGATCTAGATGTATGACATCAGTTCTCTATTTTACAAAGCATTTCCATCACCAAGGTGATGAGTGGCTATTTTTAGCAATGACTTAATGCTTTTATTTAGCCCGAGACTACCATTTGTCCCGTGCCTTCTCCTTCCTGCCCAGGTTTAGCCAAGATGGCGCCTGTGAAGTGTTCCTGCCAATAAACAAGTTGTTTTACATGTTTGGACTGTTTAAGAGTGAGTTTTCTCGAAATTACATGCATTAATACACTTGCGGCATATAAGCAGTTAGTCTGCGGCCGCAGAGAGCCTTTTGTTAATATATTTCTGTTTAATTTGAATTTGTTCTGTTTGCATTATTATTATTATGTTTTATATATGTTACTTGTAAGTTACCGTATTATTTTATGTTTAGAGTTATTTTCTGTATTGGCCATTCAAAGCCTCCGTAGGTTTTTGACACTTGTTGTCATGGTTTTTTTAAAATAAAAATCTAGCACTCGCGTATCTGCGTTTGTACTGAATGCATCTCGTTTTTATGGCTCTACTTCAACACAGCTCAACTCTGCAATAATTCAAGTATATTCTAACATAGTTATGGGCCCAGGCAGGTTTCCACTGCGCTTAGATGTTTTTAAGGACATTTTGTGTGTTTTTGGCCGGATTAGTGCTGGTTTGGAGCGCGAGGTCGAATTTTGAGTTCGCGAGGCCTAACCGCGAGCTACGACATCGGAACGTGAGCTGTTATAGTTTGTCTCCACTATTAGCGAGACAAAAGAAGGTATTTATATCGCTATTTCGTTTTTGGGCATTTTACTGCCATTTGTTTATTTTTTCGAGTACGAGTGCCATTTTCGCCATTTTTCATCGTGTCGAGTGCGAGCCAGACGTAGCACCGGATCCAATTGGATGTTCGTCATATTCTGCCGTTTTTCAGCTATTTTTCGAGCTTAGATGTACCGCATCAGGACGGATTTCAGCAGATTCAGCGATTTGTAAAGCTTTTCTTCGTTTTTTTGGACGTTTTCTGTGCTGTGCGACTACTTGGCAGATTTTGAAGAAGTTTTTCGTCATTTTGAAGAGTATTTCGGCGATTTTTGAACATTATTTGAGTGCTGAGCCATTTTCGTCGTGTGACCTTCGCAGAGGACAACGCGGACATCGATTCATGGACAATTGTGAAAGGGTTTCACTAGTGAAGCCGACATCTCGAAGCCGTCACTCCTTTGGTGGAGATCTTTACTTTTATTTGTTGTCACTATTTGTCCTTTTTTCACATTTTTTCACCTTCGAGGCTACCTAACCTTAAGGGACTTTTCTTTTCATCCCGAGGATCTGGTACATGGTGCCTCCCTATCTATCATTTTGGTTGGGAAATTGTCGTAATTATTTTATTTATTTTGAGCGATCTTTCAGTTTTGAAAAGGATCGGACTTGATCCTCAAAGGTTTTTGAGATTTATTGAGTCATTAATTGAATTTTGACTGGTTTTTGCAGATTCAAGTTGAATCTTGCAATATTTAACGAGTTTAATTGGATTAGATCAGTTATTTATTTAATATTATTGGATTTATTAATTCATTTTCAAATTTTTTGGAATTTTAGGAAAAATTCTGATTTTACGAATTTTTGGCTAAAGTTTTTTTTTTTTTTTGCTTTGCTTTTTGCGAATTTAGAGTTAGATTCCAACTTAGAATTGATTTTTGATTTTTGGCGTGTATCTTGGATTCTTATTTAGGGTTAACAAATTTAGTTAACATTTCCGGAGAATTTTTGAAAATTTTTCAAGGAATTATTCAAGCTTAGGATTTTATTTTTGCCATTTTTTCCGAGCTTTTCTAGCATTAACTGGTTTAGTTAATGCATTTGGCTATTCTCGTAATTTTTAGTTTAATATTACGGGAAATTTTTTTGGATTTAAGGATTTTAATTCATATAATTAATTTATTTAATTTTTGGGATCACGTCTTTGTTCAATATGACTGAACGTGACAGTGTTTTAAGCTTTAAGAAGCTTAATGAACACAATTTTGTTAGTTGGAAGCGGGACATGTTGGCCTGCTTAGCAAGTAAAGGGTTAAGTAAATTTATTGATCCGAAACATACGGTTGTTGCCGGGGCAACTGCAGATGTTATTGCACAATTTGATACTGACTAATCAAAGGCAGGTGGAATTATTTTTCTTGGCATAGAGGATAAACTGAAATGCTTGTTGGATGGTTTGGTGGGGCCAGTCGAAAGATGGGATAAATTGGGCAAAACTTTTGAGCCCAAATCCAAAGCGCGTATTTCCAGATTGTTAGGGGAATTTCACTTGGTGCAAATGAAGGAAAATGAAAGCATCATTTTGTTTCTCAACAGAATAACCCAATTAGCTAGAGATTTGGAATTAGCGGGAAAGAAAATTCCAGATGATGACGTGACATACAGGATGACTTTACCTTACCACCCCAATATCACAATGCAGTTAGTGTTATGCATCGTTGGCCTGATACAGATTTTATTCTTAGTAAAGTTGAGGCGATGTTAATCGAGGAGTTCGAAAATTTGAAAGCAAGAGATATGCAATCAAATAATAATGGAAATAAAACAGGGAATAGTGGGGATAATGCTCTGTCTACGGATAAGAAAAGATCTAGTAAAGGTAAATCCAATATGGGAATTATTTGTTACAATTGCGGGATTAAGGGGCATTATTCAAAGGATTGTCGAAAGAAATCGAAGAAGGAAGTCACTTGTTCGATTTGCAAAACTTTAGGCCATTATTCTGCGTCCTGTAAGAGGGGGAAGCCCAACGTTGCAGATGGGGGTAGCTCAGTGTCTTTCTCAATGGCACTAGATGAAGATGCCCTAATTATTGATACAATGAGTGTGTCATAGCCAGATAATGAATGGATCTGGGATACAGGCTCAGGCACACACTTATGTCAAGACAAAACTTTATTTTCACAACTATCCATGGGGAAACTTTATCAAATGAATGCGTATTCGGGGACCTTCAACGTCGAAGGAGTAGGTACCGTCAAATTTACTCATTTTGATTAACAATGAGACCCGAAAAATAGTTTTAAACAATGTGGGGTTTGCACCGACTGGTAAAAGGATTTAATTAGTGGTTCACGTGCTATGGAAGCTGGATGCACGTGGTCGGGCAAACAAGATGAAATATTGGTTTGTAACAAAGTCAACAAGCCAATATTAAAATTTACTAGAAATAAGGGTTTGTTTAAGTTGTCTGCAACAGGATACGTTCTGGTTCCAATGTGTCGGACATTAAATCAATTTCAATTAATGGGAAAGTTAATGTCATTGAAAATAAATCAATTGGGGATCTTGAGTTATGGCATCGAAGAATGATGCATACCAATATTGATTCGATGGTTAATATGACAAAGGGAAAGGGTTTACCCAAGTTGGTTAAAAAGGAAATGAACTGTATCACATGCATTAAAGCTAAACAAACAAAGCATTACAGCAAAGCCAAAACTAAAATTACATCATCGGGGGTTTTAGATTTGGTACACACTGATGTATGGGGACCCACCAAATACGAAAGCAAAGGTGGTGCAAAATATTACGTGTCCTTCGTGGATGATTACAGTAGATGGGTAAAAACATATGTTATGAAATCAAAATCTCAAGTTATCGATTGCTTTAAGGATTATATTGGTTACATGAAAAGATTAACGGGAGCTAAAATTAAGCGTTTGCGGTCCGATAATGGGACAGAGTATTGTAACGATAAATTAAAGCGGATTTGCAAAACCCATAATATCAAACACGAAGTCACGAACATATATTCACCACATATGAATGATGTGGCCGAGCGTTTTAATAGGTCAGCCATAGAGGCATTGAGAACCACTATTGTAGATGATAATATGGATCGTATGTGGTGGGCAGAAGTACTTATGGCCTACACACATGTTAAGAATCGTTTGAGTCAAAAGTTATTAGAAGGCCAAACACCTTATGAACGAGTATTCAATCGTCAGCCCAATATACACTATTTTCGAGTGATAGGTTCTAAGTGTTATCGGTTATTGCCTAAGACTCAACGAGACAGCAAATTGGGTCCTGTGTCGAAGGAATGTATTTTGATTGGGTATTCATGGAACACCAAGGGCTACAGGGTATATGATCCTGAGGAAGACAAAGTGTATAATACTCAAGATGTAAGATTCATTGAATCTTCGTATGCTGATGCAACGAAGAATTCTATCAGTTTTGGACGGATGATAATGGGAACCTGTGGAAATCTGTTAACCCAACTCCTAATCCCAAGGTGACTTTACCTATCCCAACTTCTTCAATT
>JH430787.1:0-14417 GCA_000239455.1 Strigamia maritima | reverse complement strand
TGGAGATCCTTTAGTTTTACTTCATAAACCTGTTAAATTAACAGCAAATATTAAGTGTTTTTTGGATTTATTATTGAGCATGAAGAGCTAAGATCTTTCCTAAAATTCTGATGACTTAGGAGAGTTCTTCTATGCACTTATAGAAAAAAGGGGGCATTTTACTCCAATTTTTGGTGTTTATTGGAAGACATGGAAGATATCACGTATGTCTTTGGTGTGTGATGTCTTTTGCGAGCCAGTGGATCTACGAGTTCTATTTTTTCTGCATCTATTTTATTGCACAGCTGAATGCACAGGTCAGCGCTCAGTTGGGGGAGAAAACTTCCAAGCCCAGCCTCTTCGTGGCCTCCCCTGGGTACTCCACTGTGGCACTTTGTTTTTTCGCTACAATGGTGCTAATGGGTCCTCTGGTTATCTATTTCTTCATTTTGCTCTTCTTTCCCTTCTGTGGCTTTTGTCTTTGTGTTTGACCATTTTTTGATAATGTAATGCTGCATTCCATTCTGCAATGGAATGTAGGAATGTAGTGTTTATCAATGGTCAAATGGGTTTGTCTGTGTCAGATTTATATTGGTCAGATTTAGTATGTCAGTTTGAGTATGTCAGATTAAAAGACGTGTATGGCCTAAGTCGCCGCTTGCGTCTATAATTTCAATTCTATCTATCTATCTATCAGCGCTCAGTTCTCTAATGTAACTGCAGACAGGATGTTGAGGAAAGTATAATTAATAGTCCATTATTAAATAAAAATTCCAATTTTATGATAATGTAAGACTGCATTCCATTCTGCAATGGAAAGTACGAATGTAGTGTTTATCAGTGGTCAAATGCGTTTGTCTATGTCAGATTTATATTGGTCAGATTTTGTATGTCAGATTAAAAGACGTGTATGGCCTAAGTCGCCGCTTGCATCTATAAACTCAATTCTATCTATGGAAGATATATCATGTACGTCCTTGGTGTGTGATGTCTTATGAGTTACATTAGAGAACTGAGCGCTGACCTGTGCATTTAGCTGTGCAGCGCTGTCGATGAATAAACTTTCGTAATGGGACTCTGACAATGGGTGCGGGGTACTTACAGTACCTCCATCGTGAGTCCCCGGTGTTGGATGTATTCTTAAGATGAATAAATGAATAATAAATAAAATAAAATAAATAAAATTGTGTCAAAACAATTAGATTCAGTTTACGAAGTTAAAAAATATCTGAACAATTAGATTCTTCATACAAATTGTTATATTGTATGGTCACAATTTTCTCTTCGGTTTGTTTCTCCTCCTCTTGGTTTTGTTGTTGGTTTTGCAAATATCTTTGCAATGTTAAAAGTTTATTTTCCTGTAGCTGCATCTCTAATCGCAATATTAAAATCTTATTTTCTCGTGAAGACAATCTTATCTCCAAGTCAACAATTCACCTTGTTTGTTGCTCTGTCTCCCTCTTTGCTGCTCAATTTCAGCAAATAATTTTAGTAAAACTTTGACATTCAATTAGGTAAGAACTCATAATTGCCAATGGGACTGGCACAGAGGGACACTTCGTATGTTCTTCCATTTCTTGAGTAATATTTTCGATAGTGGATGCATTGGCTGCAACCTCAGCCGCATTGCTTGTTCTCCAGTAATTTTTGAATTGGTCAATTAACTGACGCTACCAATAACCCGTAAACATAAAACAAATAAAATTAAAATTTAGAAATTTAACTTATTTTTTAGTTTCAAATTGATACTTCCACAACCAGAGTCAGATATGTCGGATAGAAATGACATTTTTCTTACAATTTTCATTGCTACTTGACAATACTGACAATACTGAATTATTAACTAGTAAATTATAAATTAAAATATTAAAAAACTATACATTATTATGACTTACAATGTGTAATGAAGCAATTGATTCGCGAATGGTCTTGGTTGAATTTAGCTGCCAATACATACTCTGCTCCTTTTTTAATAAAAATTGAGTTGCTTCAGTAATCGAATGCACTGCCAGTAAATTATATTTCATATGACTCATTAAAAATTGCATATTTAATGATTATGTGAGGTTTTATTATCTTCATATGTTTCTTTGGAAAGAAACATCTTTTTCACGATTTTTTCTCTGGTTTAAGTTGGGTGTTGGTCTCTCTCTTGAACCCAGGACTCTAAGTATCCAAGAAAATCCTCCTGCAACTACTACAAAATAAAATAAAAATTAAAAAAGTTTAAATGATATACATACAATGTAATGTGATTAAATTTTACATTAAATCGTGGATTTTCAATTGACTTATTATTATAGGGAAGGTTATTGGTTTTCAGTCCTTGTGCTACGTTACTGACATTCAGGCTACGGTCATTGGATATAGAATGGTCGTTCAGCATGGGAGCTGACGCTGGTTCCTCACACTCGTGGCGTCACTGTAACAAACAAGGTCACAGTCATTGCTATTGCTTGCTCTGTTCTAAATTTTTTGATTTTTAACAAATTTTCAAACATTTTTTTATTTCAAACAAATTTTTTTCAAAGATTTTCATATTTGTAAGGAGAATTTACTGCAGTTTACTTAATTTTCTCATGTTTTTTGCAGCTGCTTTACTTATTTTACTGTCGAGTGAAGAAATGAATTCTCATCACAACATAATACTGAATTAGTTTTGCTGTTATTGATTTTTCATGTGCCATACATCCAACTTTGAATGACTTTAACAAATCTTCATTTACGAAAATGTCATTTTAAATGGTATATATGTTTATACTCCTCACTTTTAACAACTTCACTGACAGCAGCCTCACATTTTTAAAAGATTGAACAATTTCATTATACTTAATTAGGTCTTTCACAAACTACACTATTATCTTGATTAAGTTCCTGGTCATAATTGTATGGCCTAAGCGTCTATAAACCTAATTCTCTCTCTCTCTTTCTCTCTCTCTTTCTCTCTCTCTTTCTCTCTCTCTCTTCTCTCCTGGTCATAATCTGCATTCCAATCATTATTATATATGGAACCCTCCATGAAGAGTTCGGTCTTTCGAGAAGCCGGGGGAGAAAACTTCCAAGCCCAGCCTCCTTGTGGCCTCCCCTGGTTCTCCTCTGTAGCATTTTGTTTTTCCGCTGCAGTGGTGCTAATGGGTCCTCTGGTTATCTATCTCCTTTTTTTGCTCCGCTTTCTCTTCTGTGGCTTTTGTCTCTCTCTGATCATTTTTTTGATAATGTAATGCTGCATTCCATTCTGCAATGGAATGTAGGAATGTAGTGTTTATCAATGGTCAAATGTGTTTGTTTATGTCAGATTTATATTGGTCAGATTAAAAGACGTGTATGACCTCAGTCGTCGCTTGCGTCTATAAACTCAATTCTATCTATCTATGTATTCGATAATTACAAATCAGTTGAATACTGGTATAATATAGAAATACAAAAAAAATTAGTTAATTCAAAGTATGAAATTAACTAAATATAAAGTGAGAATTTGTATTCGATGATTACAAATCAGTTGAATACTGGTATAATAATATAGAAATACAAAAAATTTAGTTAATACAAAGTACACTCTAAAAAAAGGTGTAAATTGATTCTCTTAGGGGTGTTCTCTTAGGGGTGTCTCTAGTTTGCAACTAATAGGACACTTTTTTAGGTGTAGTTTTACTCCCTGCTATAAGAGTGATTATTAAACATCCCAAATGAGAGTTTTGTTAGCTTGTAAAAAATGTTACTAATTGCGGGGGTGTTTACTAATTCCTCAAATATTTTTCTATTGAGTGTTTACAACATGAGTGTTTGGATGCACTTTTGAGGTGGTTGATTTCATTAAGGGTGTCTGTCATTAACGAATTTGACGAATATATTAAGTTAAACAAAAATAGGATAAAGCGCAATACATAATAGATTTTTATTGACATTCAGACCTACGCCATTTACCTAACACTTATTGTTAGGAAAATTCCATTTCCGTGACAGTAATATTCGTTTCTAAGCAAACCTACAACAATTCTACATTTGTTTCAACCAGAAATATGATAACAAAATTTACCCGGTGTTAATTCGAACCTAATAATATTTACAAAAATAAACAATATGAAAAACAGCATTTATTAACAAGTAATATAGGACATAGTCATGACTCATGTAATTACATAATTATTACTAAGACGAATTTGACGAATTTATTAAGTTAAACAAAAATAGAATAAAGCGCAATACATAATTATAGAGGGCGGGTCCTGCAGCTGGGCTGTCTTTGTAAGCAGCACGACAAAACCGAGTCCACACCTTCCTTGGCCCTTGCCTTTTTTTCGTGTTGTCATTTGGTTTTACGGTGGAGTGGGTATGCCCGCGTGTGTGTGTTTGTTGGCTTTAGTGTCAGATTTATATTGGTCAGATTTAGTATGTCAGTTTGAGTATGTCAGATTAAAAGACGTGTATGGCCTAAGTCGCCGCTTGCGTCTGTAAACGCAATTCTATCTATCTATCTATCTATCTTCACTTGCTTTAATTCATTAAAGTAGACCTTTTTCCCTTTAATTTCAGATTCGGACTCTGACGAATCTGATGACTCACTGGTCGTGGTGCCAGTTGGCAAGGCTGCCATCTGTTTAAAAGTACGCTTTTCTTTTTCAAATCCAGGAAAGCGTCCCGATCGTTTAGGTTGATGAGTTTTATTCTCTTTCACCTCCTCCACCGGAACCGGTGGTTGAGTGATTATCACTGCTTTTTCCTCTTGGTTTGCGGGCTCTAGAGTGCGCTCCGCCGGGCTCGACTCTTCGGCCAATCGGCCACAGCAAAGAATGGCTTTTGTCGGCATACAAAGTCATACAACTCATGTATCTCGACCAGGTGCTTTTGGTGTGCAATTAGCATTGTTCTCACAAATGCTGACGCGTTTCGATAGAGGTGTCGGCCCGCTTCCATAGGGGACGACTCACTTCTTCTAGCCCACAGCAGATAAAACCGAGTTATAAAATCAAACGCGGTCTCATTCTTTTTAGTACGGCATTTATCTAAATCATCTGCCATTTTGCATGATATCCTTCACATGTCAATAGGGGGAGAAAACTTCCAAGCCCAGCCTCCTTGTGGCCTCCCCTGGGTTCTCCTCTGTGGCACTTTGTTTTTCCGCTGCAGTGGTGCTAATGGGTCCTCTGGTTATCTATCTTTCCTTCTTCCTTCTCTTTATTGCTCCTTTTTCTCTTCTGTCTTTTGTTATTAATAGCTATCAGTTGTGTGGACAGTTTTGGTTGGTAGAGTACGCCTGGATCGGTACGCCCGAATTAGTAAGCCTGGATTAGTACGCCCGGATTAGTATGCCCGGCAGGCCGGTGACACCAGGCCCGGTACGGCGGGGTTGAAACGACGGTTAGTATGCTGGGGTTGAAACCAAGGGGTTGGTACGCCGGGATGGGTATGCTGGGATAAGTCAGTTGTCAGAAGTCAGCTGTAAGAAGTTGGTGGTGCGAAGTCGGTGGTAGGAAGTTGGTAGTCGTAGGAAATCGGTAGTAGTAGGAAGTCGGTAGTAGTAGGAAGTCGGTAGTGGTAGGAAGTCAGTTATTTGGACAGATTTGGTCGGTAGTACGCCCGGATCGGTACGCCAGGATTAGTATGCCCTGGATTAGTATGCCTGGATCAGTACGCCTGGCCAGCCGAATTAGCCGAGCCGGCTGGATACACCAGGATCAGTACGCCAGGGTTAGAACGCTGGGGTTGAAACGCTGGGGTTGAAACGACGGGGTACGCTGGGATTTGTCGTGCGAAGGAGTCAGTTTCATGCCAGTGTCGGTATGTCAGTTTCAGTTTGTATAAACTTTTTTCTTATTTTGTCTTGATTTAATATATTGGTTTTATTTTGTCAGAGTCAGTATGTCTGTGTCATTATGTCAGTTTGGTTATGTCAGTTTTAATTTGTCAGTTTTCTTTTGTCAGTCATTATGTCAGTTTGGATATGTCAGTTTTGGTGTGTCAGTTTTCTTTTGCACCCTCCCACTCCTTGATCCACAAGCCACGCCTCTGATCCACAGGCCAGGCCCATTCGATCCACAGCACCACCCTCCCACCCCCAATCCACGATCCACTGTTCCAGAAGCCCCAATTGCACACAGACATAAATTCAGACAGACATAACTTCATTTTTTGAATAACAGACTGTAATGGATCACTTGACTTTTGATTATTCTTGCTTTGTTCGTAAAGAGTTTGTCTTGAATTTCTGTGCAAATCAGCTGGTCGAGACAATATTCCCCCAGCTTCTTTTGACACATTGAACAAAACTTTTTTTGCGCTACCAGCATTTTTACGCAATTTGTCTTTCCCATCTTGTGATGTACGGAAATATGGAACATTATCTTGGTTTTTACCATGACTTTTAACAGTAAAAGTTTTTTTTTCATGCATAAAATAATACCTTTTCTTCTTTACTTCCAAATGAACGGTGGTTTTTGTAAAAAAATTTCAGATTGACAAATATAATTTCGTCTAGTCACAAATAGATCACCTTTATTTTCATCTCTTATCATATTTAAGAGTTTTCCATGAATGTCATGAACTGCAAGATATTTTTTGGTTTCTTTGCCCGTTTGTCTCCATGCACCACAATCATCTGATAAAATGTCCAAATCACTCTCAAAAACAGATGTGTTAACAACAAACCAAAAATTTCTTCTGACATTTGTTGGCATCTTTTTTCTAATAATATCTGGAGTCAATTCATTGCAATTGATTAATAATGGTTCCACAATTTGGTTTTCAAATGATTCTAACAAATCTCCACTGGACTTAAAGGGGGATTCTGTTAAATCCACTTCTTCCACGTCATATTGACTTTCTTCTTAAATTAGAACATTTATTTTTTTTGTTAGTTTCAGCTCAGTGTCATTCCATTTGGACATATTGACCTACCCTTTTTAGACCTGTAGGTGAATCTTCAAAATCATCCTAAAATGTTTAAGCAAAGTAATTGTTACATATTTAATACGAAACAACAATAAAGCAAAAATTTTTTTTACACAGGCATGTTTTACCATTTTTTCATCATCTTGGGTCAAATCTATTTCTTCCTAAAAGAAAGTTTATTTGATTTAACTTCTTAATGTGTACATTCATATTTTTATTAAAAGTTATATTAATTGGATCATCATAATTATGTTATACCATTTTTATGTTTTAGCTGGGGGAGGAAACTTCCAAGCCCAGCCTCCTCGTGGCCTCCCCTGGGTACTCCGCTGTGGCACTTTTTTTTTCCGGTGCAGTGGTGCTAATGGGTCCTCTGGTTATCTCTCTTCTTTTTTTTGCTCCGCTTTCTCTCTTGTGGCTTTTGTCTCTGTTTTTGATCATTTTTTTGATAATGTAATGCTGCATTCCATTCTGCAATGGAATGTACGAAGGTAGTGATTATCAATGGTCAAATGTGTTTGTTTATGTCAGATTTATATTGGTCAGATTAAAAGACGTGTATGACCTCAGTCGTCGCTTGCGTCTATAAACTCAATTCTATCTAGTGGGTTTTCCAGTTGGAATTGATAGTAGGTTAGAATCAGTACACCGGGGTCTTAGCCGGTTGTTAGCCCGGGTCAGTATGCCTGGTCAGCCGGATTGGATAGGGCCGGCCGGATACGCCAGGGTCAGAACGCCGGGGTTGGTACGCCGGGGTGGGGACGCGGGGTTTGTCATGCGAAGGAGTCAGTTTCATGCCGATGTCGGTATGTCAGTTTCAGTTTGCATAAACTTTTTTCTTATTTTGTCTACAGGTAGTCGTTCAGTGCAAAATCATTTTCGAACCCACCTACTGAGCGAGACAAAGTTTAAAGCCAACTGATTTATTAATATAAAACAACTTCTAACAACACTTTGGTGTCATACAAGCCAAATGAGAAATTTCAATTTTTTTAAAATTTTTATGATAATCCTAAAAAAAACTCATCAGCTGCCAGTTCTACAGCCTCCTCATCATCATCTACTTGTATAAAATCACGTCTTTGAAAAGCAGGACTAAACATTAGATCACTAACTTTAATACACTGAATATCTTCAGGACGATATCCATTCTTATAATACTCCAACTGACGCTTAACCCTCAAAACAGCCGCCGACTCCGGTCCAGCAATAACAATCTCGTGTTTAAGACTCGCCAAATGTTGCTCATACGGAATTGGCCCACTAAAAGTCATCTGACATTCGGAACAAGAGTAAACTTGACTCGAAACCATATTAATTTTCTTGGCATGAACAGCGCTGTCCAAATGTTGTTGATACGGTTTTTCACCGGTGAATTTCTTATCACACGGTAAACAGTAATGAGAAAAAACATCTTCGGAATCCTCATCAACTGATGAAACAACATCATCTTCATCTTTTACACTTAAAATTTTCATCAGCGCTTGTCTATAATGCATCTGACTGTCTAAATGTTGTTTATAAGGCTCTTCTCCAGTGAACTTGTTGCAACAAATCTCACAAGTGAATGGGAATCGATTGTCAATTGTTAAATTCTCCATATTATCTTCACTTACGATAATAAATCCCACTTTTTTCATATGTTGGCGACTCTCCAAATGTTGTTTGAATGGTTGTTCGCCCGTGAATTTTTTGTCACACGTTTTACAAGCAAATGGAAATGCGTTATCAATTGTTTTTGATGGTTTGTTGGTGGGTTTATCTAGTAAATTTGCCATTATGTCATTTTCGAGTGAGGTTTTAGTCCGTGATTTCTTCGTATGCAGTGCGCTGGCCAAATGTTGTTCGTAAGATTCGTCGCCAGTAAATTTCTTGTTACATATTGTGCACGCAAAAGGAAAAGGGAAATGTGTGTTGATGACATTTTCTCGTAAGTTGATCTCAGATTGGTTAGTTTCTCGTAATTTCTTAAGATGTTTTGATCCCGAGAGATGTTGTTGGAATGATATTGCTCCAATCGAACGTGAGAAATTGGTTGTCAAAATGTCACTCGCAAAGTTGTCCATGTTTGTTTGTTCTGCGGTTTTAAATCCGAGGAATGATTTAGTTGTTGCCATAATACTTATATATACTTATTTAGAAGTTTACGTTGGTACGTACATGTTACGTGACTAAGTGAGACGTTAGGAAAACGTTTTTAACTATTCACAAAATTTTGGCTTTTGGATTAATATCATGTTTTCTACTTTGCTCTTCTATTGTCCAAGTGGTGTGGTCATATGCTGGGTCTTTGATACTGGTTACGTACTTATATTTTGGTATCTCCGTGAAAACTTACGTATTGTCACACTCTCATTTTGATTATGATGATGACACATTATTTGTGCCAAGTCCAATGGCTTCTGCTGTTTGTTTGATTATTTATTTATTTTTATTTTTTTTGTTGGTTTTTTTAATTTATCATCATCATTTTTTTTTTTTTTGCAATTTCTTGAATTTTAAATCCTACATTTCAAATTTTTTTTTTTACAAACCATGTATTAAAGAACTACTACATTTCAACGTTGCAATTTATGGGCAATACCCCTAAGAAAAAAATAGACGTTTATACGTGGCCGCTATGGCCGTAGTTGCCGCTTACGCCGGTAAACCCTATTCTCTCTCTCTCTATACGTGGCCGCAGTTTGGGCGCCAGTGTTGGTTCGTGGGTATCGAGGCGAAGCTCACGTTTTTCTATGGACCTGTTCTTGGAGCTGCTCTGTTAAGAGCTAATATAATTTTTTTTTGAGATGACGGTGTGGAGTTTGAAGAGGCTAGGCAAGGGTACGATGTTGGTTAATAAGAAGATACATTCCCAATTGTAAGAAATTTTGTAATTAATTTTTTTAAAAATTAATATTTTATATTTTTATTATTTATCATCAGCAAACCCATCCGGATGGGTGGGTCTGCTGATGGGATCTTCGATGATCGAAAGCTCCGTGAATAATTGAGTAAATGACGTGTCTGTATAATAGTGATGAAAAAGAATTGTAAATTTTTTTAAAATTTATTTAAATTCAAACGTAATGGCGCGTATTCGCCTTTAACTTTGTTTCTAAGCAACAACTAAATTATTGTTTTAAATTAAATATGTAATTTGAACTGCATTTGCATTTCAAAAAATAGTTATAGAACATAACTATTTTTTGCGAGCCTTAAACTAGAGGAATTGTTCTATCCATAGATAATAATATCGTGTTTCTCGAATGTGAACCCCGTATCACGGACAAAGATTATCATGATCTGTTGTGAAGAAGTACGTCGTCCGATTATTTGCTTTGAATTTGGTACGTTTGTCACTTATCCGTTTCTTTTGTGGGATTCCATCTGAACAGTGAACATTTTACACGGTTCTACTCAAAAATTAGCTCAATCGTTATCGTTTCTGTTTGATATAGTGCAAATAAGCGTAGTTTTATGGTGTAGGCCTATTGCAATTCGAATGAAATTGTAGGCTTATCTTGTTTTTTTTTTGTTGTGGATTCAATCCAAGTTGTTCTTTTTTGTATGGTTTGTATCGTTCTTTTTAGGAAGACTCCTATACAGGCTCGCTATGATTGCTCACGTACATTTTTATTCAAAAACTAGACAAGTTTTATCTTTATTTCTGACAAAAAATTTTAATTTTAAGCCACGTTATGTATTTTCTGTAGTGTCATGACCTCTCGTTTTTGTTCTCGAACACCGCCACATGTAAGGGGGTGTAAAATCACCTCCACGTGGTCACCCCTGGATAAACTGACCACTTGACCAGTCTCGGTTAAACTAGAAGAGCTCTGGTCAATTGTATATTTTTATTTTTTTCGTATTTGATCTTATTCTTGTATTGTAAGACCGCATTCCTCTACGAGTGTGGCATTTACATGAATGACACTGTTCGCATTTCTATAACCTCACTCGCAGAAAGAAAGTAAAACCTATCAAAATTTATTAATATTAATATTAATTAAAAAAATTATCCTGTCGACTGTCTGAGAAAAAACTGGCGATCGTTATTGTTACATCCTTGTGATTTTATATCATTTCTGTTCTGCATTGATTTTGCTGGTTCCAAATGTTTTTATATTCAAATAAGATGAGAAATTTTTTTGGTTGCTTTCTTACAGCTGTATTTACGGGGTTCCCTTATTGTTGCACAGCCCGTTCCCAGCCTCGAAAAAGAGATAAATCCGTTTGAGACGGATAAAATTCGAAATTGTATAAATTCTTCTTTGCTTTTCCAAATACCTAGAACCAAAGCAAATGGTCTTTAATATATATCTTTGTTTTGTTTTTTTACTCTAAAATACCTATTCCTAGTCCAGCTAAAAAAGCAGTTCCCTCGACCCAGGTGTCTTATTTATTTATACAGAATGTTCGGAACGTCACAGCTTGTCCAAATGATAAGGCTGTGTGGACAAACAAACCCATATTTTTCACCGAAATAGCTAGAAGTGGAAATTATTAATTTAAACAAATGAGAATCATTAATTTTAACAAAAGACCATTTTCAAAAGACATTATTTTCATCAAATGAGAATTATAAGTTTTCAGACACATGACTAGTTAACTGAACAATGGAGGTAATTTCCACGTCACTGCTTTTCATTTCACCTGTACTGGCTAATTAGGAATAGCTTTTACCTCCTGGGCCACCAAAATCTTTGGCAATGGCATCAAGTTAGCTATCTTGCAGAAATAATTACATTCATGACTTGCACTGAAGTTAGTAAATGCACATGATGAAAGGTTTCTTACTCCAAAATCATCTCTGAAATAAATGAGTGAAAAGCATTTTGATTTAGATTGTTGTAATTCGACAACTGATTAAAATTAATCATAACAGATTTACAGCTCGGGAGATTCAAATTTGTTGTTTTTCTTGTTTTTGATTGTTGCTGTTGTTATATTGAGCAAAAGTAAGGATTGAGGAGAGAGATTTGTGAGCACTCTGTTAAGGTTGATAGACGTAAGGGATCGTACAAGCAGGTTCAAAGTTCAAAGATTGAATGACTTTATTTCCAAGAGTTCACAAAGGTGAAATATTCTAGGGTCTTGATCGGAACTAGTTGTTAATCCAAAATACATGTCCGGATTGTTGTACGTTTTCTCCTTTCAGTTGACATTTTAAGCTACTATAAAATAGTGGTATACCAAAAGTGTTGTGATGTAGTAAAAAAAATATAAAAAAACCCTGAAATCTCTTAATAAAGTCGTTCGATTGCCACCTCGAATCCAAAATGGCTGCCAAGAATTCTGCCAAAAACAAGATTTCAGCAGCATAAACCACCCTCAACGTGGTTTATGTAAAAGCGGTTTATGGATAAACTGATTGTTGGAAAATGACGTAAAAAACGTCATTTCCACCTATAGCTAGAATCAAAAGAATCAAGATAAACAGTTTGTTTGGAATTGAATGCACCTACTGTGTTGTTGCCATCATAAGTAATATGAGGCGTAGCTAAGTCATCTTTTTTATTAATTATAATGCCTGGTGGTAGTTTTTGAGAAATGGATACTCAGTTCAAATATGTTTAACTGAGCAACTGTCATTTTCCATCTTTATTGCACCAGCTAATGTTTTGTCATTTTGTCTGACATTGCATTAGCATCTGGTTGCAAACGTTTTGGTAAAAAGCTGATAAATAAATCTTTTGAGATCGAAAAATTTTGATGTTTTATTATTAATTCTCGCGACATTCCATGTAATCAAGGAGCAACGAAGGGCAGTTTGTTTTTTGATAAGTGTAACAAAAGAATTCATATTAATCTCAAAATTTATGAGTAAAAAAACCAGAAAGTCTAATGTAAAAAGCACAGCATCAAAAAAATGTTCTGAGAGTTCTGCTTTTTGTCACGTGTTGTCGCTGCTGTTAGTATTCTCCTTTCCCAGCATGCATTCCGGTTCCTTTCACTTCCGTCACTGTCGGATCGGCGCTCGCTGCAGCACAGCACTTGAAGCTCCGCTTATGTGTAGGGTCTTTTTATTTTCCAATCCTCTAGCATCCGATGAAATTAATGGCCTATTCATATTCTTGATGTTAATAACGTTTATTTGCTCGTTTCATCGAACAATTTTTGCACTTATTTTTGGTAGAATTTATTTTTTTTTCTTAGAAATTTCTTATGCCGCCATTTTTTGCCACGTTGATGTTCTATTGAATTTGCTGGGCTGTTGAACTTTCATGCGGTTTTACAGATCAATCTCGAAGCATCCGAACTTCTGATGTTCTCAGTTATTATATATTTCATGTCGTGAATCGTGATTTCATCGCAGATCTGTGATTTCATAGCCATTTTGTATCAGGATGGGGTAAGTTTTTATTTTATTTATTTTTTTCTGTGAAATTGGTTTTGATTGGGAGCAACAAATCCATCTCTCTACCTCCTCGTGGTTGTTCCTGGATCGCTGGCCGCTTGTCTGGGCCAGTGAACTGAAGGAGAGCTCTGGTCGTCCAATATGGATGCTATTTCTTTTAATTTTTTTTTTTTTTCTAAAAAATTTGTTGAATTCTCTTTTGGTTTTTTGTCTTGTTTTTAATAGAATCTGGTCATTTTCTTTTGAATATTTTTGCAATGTTTTATATACAATTATTTTTTTAAAAAATTGCTTTATGTTGATACTGAGCTAAAGTTTTGCATTTTCTGTAATTTGCTAAATTTGTGAAGAATGATGCGGTATTGTAGGACTGCACTCCATTTTCGAATGTACGAGTGTAGCATTTACCATGAAATTGTGTACTGTGAGACTGCATTCCGAATTTAGGATCTCGGTTTTGCATTCATGTTTCAGTTGCTAATGAAATTCGTGGAATCGGCTAATCAGCTAATGCTTCAAAATTTTATCTCCATGAATTTTGTACCGTAACCTTCTCAAAAATTGCTAATAGGATTTGCTATTTTTAAAATTTGTCTTTGGTTTTTTTTCTTTCCTTGTATGACATTTTGATGAAAATTAATTAATCTGAAATTGCCAATTTTGATATTGTAAGACTGCATTCGAATACATGAATGTAGCATTTATCAGGTATGATATTGTAAGACTGCACTCCCGATATGTGTGTAGCATTTATCAATTACGATGAATTAATGGCACATTTTGTTCATTTCATTCGGTAGAATGAGAAATCGGTAACCAGCATTATGCATAAGCTGGGTCACGTTGGGTAAAACCTTGTTTCTATTCACTTTTTATTATTTCTTTTCATGGGGAAGAAAACTTCCAAGCCCAGCCTCCTCGTGGCCCTCCCTGGACACTCTGCTGTGGCACTTTGTTTTTCCGCTGCAGTGGTGCTAATGGGTCCTCTGGTTATCTATCTTTTCTTCTATTTTTGCTCCGCTTTCTCTTCTGTGGCATTTGTCTCTGCTTTTGACCATTTTTTGATAATGTAATACTGCATTCCATTATGCAATGCAATGTACGAATGTAGTGTTTATCAATGGTCAAATGTGTTTGTTTATGTCAGTATTTATATTGGTCAGATTTAAAAGACGTGTATGACGTCAGTGGTCGCTTGCGTCTATAAACT